>JAYRBW010145822.1:0-14728 GCA_036023295.1 Invenusta paracnida | reverse complement strand
AGGATTAAGTCCATTATACACATATATATTATCCGGTGCAGTCAACACTTAGTTATATAACTAATCTATATTTATAAGTATTAGAACATCCTTGGTAAAATGGGGTGCAAACGTTGCTATAAACCTAGATATAAGAATATTTAACGGCATGATTAAAGGCCAACCTGTAACCTTTAGAAGCAGGAATATTTTAGAAAAACTGAATGGCCAATTAATAAAAATGTAAAAGAACACCTAAGTATTATTATCTTAAAAACAACCCGACTTCTTTTGGAGAACATTTCAACTGTTTTCCCTGTTTTGTGGATTATGCAAATCACCCTATCTCATTAAACTTAATCTTCTCGTCCAAAATCCGACTGTATTTAACCATTATCAAGTCTCACTTTATTGAGCAATTGAAACTATCGTTTAATGGAAAATATGACTAGTAGGATAGCTGGCTAGCTGACTAACTTTCAATCGAGAATTTAGCTGTATTATACAACCCTAATCTTTTGAACTGGGACTTTTATGTTACAGTACTAATTTTGTCTTATATTCGTTCTACAAGTGTACTACTGACGGTATTTTATTATGCGTTATTTTAGCTACTTAACAGTGTTAAAATTTGTTTGTTAACTTGTGACATTATTACTTTAATAATTCTCCTTATTTGCCAAAACTTCGAAGAATATAACTATTCCAATATTTTTACTTTTATTTAAATTTAAAATAGAAATATCAAAGTTTTGTTAATGTTATTATATCTTTAGACCGACATTTTTATATGCCAAAATACATTTGCTCTTCACCTTATAGTTTGGTTGCTGTGGCGTTGATAACGGTGATGACTTTAACAACACACTAAAATTTGATAGAGAGCTGAAAATACCAGGTATGACACCTCCGCCTAATCTGAAAATTCCGAAATTATATGTAGCCTATCCCGCTTCCTGTTGTAAAACGGATGACGATAACAATAAAGGACAGCAAGACTCAGAACTGCCCGTGAGTTTTATGACTTCTTTTTATAACGATATCTTCAAATCGATGTCAACAATGTCGGAGCTTCAAGAAGACAATTTTGAAAGGTAAACATAATAAGAAACATATAATTGTTATACGTATATGAGCGAGTGCTATAAGGCACCTTATTAACGGTGGGGGGAGTCGACATTTTCAATAAAATATAAATAACTCTAACTCAAATATTTTCTAAATATTTTCTAACTAGAAAAACATCTATATAGCAAGTGGTATGTTATGACTAAAGTTTACAAAACCTTGTAAGTTTACAAAATTGACTTGTAACCGACATAATTAAAATTAATTTTGACGTAAAAAGTCAATTTTATATTTTCAAATATCTCGGAAATTCAGAAATATACCAGTTTATCGAAGGAAAAACTCAAATCATGAAAACATACTTACATAGCATATTAAAACTCACTGATTTAAAATTCACACTAACTATTCTATACTACATGAACTCTACTCTAACTCTTTTCTAAATCTACTCGAACTAACAAAACTCCACGCTAACTCCACGCTAACTCCACGCTAACTCCACGCAAACTCTTCCATACTCTACGCTAACACTTCTATACTCTACGCAAACTCTTCCATAATCTACGCTAACACTTCTATACTCTACGCAAACTCTTCCATAATCTACGCTAACACTTCTATACTCCACGCTAACTCTTCCATACCCCATGCTAACACTTTCATACTCTACGCTAACTCTTCCATACTCAACGCAAACTCTTCCATACTCTACGCTAACTCTTCCATACTTCATGCTAACTCTTCTATAATCGACGCTAACTCTTCTATACTCCACGCTAACTCTTCCATATTCTAGGCTAATTCTACTCTAACTCTTGTTTAACTCCACACTAACTCTTCCATATTCTATAGGCTAACTCTTCCATACTCTAGGCTAACTCTACTCTAGCTCTTGTTTACCTGCACGCTAACTTCTCCATACTTTACCTTTACTATAACACAAATTCACTGATAAGTCTGCAGTAAATCCACCCTAACTCTTAACTTACTTACAGCATAAACAGAGAAATTCCAAGGACGGGTTCTGTCAAATCTGATGTTGGATTTATATCAAAACGTTCAGGACAGTCAGGCTTAGTTGATCCAAGAACAGAAGATACAAAAGAGTGCCCAAGACTTTTTACGGAAAAAAACAGCAATTTTAAGATTGGATGCAAGCCAAAATTAAAAAAATGGGTTAAAAGAATTATCGAAGGAATGATCATGTTAGTTGCATTCCTCGGAATTTTACAGGTGAGATAAAAAGTTACATCGTTATAATATATCCAAATATCGATCATTAAATTATTCTATACAATTATTTAAAACAAAAATTCATTCTCAGCTCATTATAAGATTTATATAATTATCAGTGTGTGCAATCACTAATATAAAGATTTGTGGTGAACGTCAGTTGTATATCTTGATATACTCTTATATACATTTTACTACTTAATGCATTATAAGTATTAGCGCCACTAAATATCACTATATAATTCAATAAGCATGCATATATTCCTAAACTTTAATAATATTTAATAATAATAATAATAAAGATATGTTTGTAAAGTTATGAGCAGTGGATTACGGCACTTTAGCTAGTTACTTAAAATAATATTTTTTAAATCTTATGACCGTACCTCCATTTCGGTTGTATTTTATTATCATTAATATACTGACGATGACCTAGCATGATCGAAGCATGTCTAAATATAAAGTAAAAAAATGTCTTTTCGAGTTTTTCAATCTCTCGATTTTCTTTATTATTTATGAATTTCATAGAAGCATATTTATTGACTACATAATGATGTGTTGTACTTTATTGCACATTATATTGTCAGTAATATAGAACATTTTACGGAATTTTTATCTCAATTAGTTACTTGAATTACTTATTTCATCATTAGTTAAATTAAGTGCCTAACTTATTTCTTTAAAATATTGTATTTAAACTCATTTAAAAGTTTTAATTTTTGCAAGGCTGTGGTTTTGTTGTAAACTAATTTACGCGATAACTACCAATAGTAATAGTTTACTAAAGAACAAATGACATCCATTAAAATGGAATATTTACCAAACATAAAATAAAAATTGTTTGTGTTCTGAACAAAGACTTCAATTTTAATATAAAATTTGTACATAACTTCCAAACTATTCAGTGTTAGCCAATCACAGTCATGCACACAATCAGTAATCCTCTGTAAAAATGGTTTCCAAGATCGTCGTAGATTTAAAGGGGGAACAATATATCTTTTTAACTTTTTGTTTCACAGAGTGTGCTGCTTTGTAAAGACCAAGCCAAGTTTATTTATTTCATAAGCTTTGCAGTTACATATTATGTCCAAAATGCAGTAATCGTACAAGATAACTGCGATGTTTAATTTATTGCTCTCACTCGATGACAATCATAAATAAAGAAATATTACAAAATAACTTCGTAAGTATATTCAGCTTGAAAGAATTCAAGATACATATATGTAGTTAAGAATGGGAAACATAAGAGATATTTAATGTAAAATAATAAAAACGGAAGATCTCTGGTAAATAATTTTAGTGTCCACGATAAATTTTCAAACTAACTTTTCCTCCACCTGTAGAAGCGTAGCAGTCACACGCCAAAAAATGTTGTAGACAGTATCACTTTAGCCAGAGATTTTCTGTTTTTTCTTATTTTACACTTAGAACTTTAGTTATAGGTACCTGTAACTAGAAACAGTTCACTTAAAAGTTCTATTTAAAAAATACTCGTTTTTATCTGATTGGCATAGCTTCCACTAAGATGGAGTTATATATCGGTGTTATTGTCGGCAGATCTATGATGAAGTTCTAAAACTGTCTAGCAATTTTCGAAAGCTTCAATTTGGAGGAGATCTTCAAGTAGACACATTGTTTGCATTCTGAATTATTTTAAAGCCATTATTGCGTATAAATTATCAAAATTAGCAAGATCTAAAACTCATATCTCATTAAAATACAGAAAAGTGGAGACAGATAGTGAAGTTTTCAAACATCAAACGTACCCTTACCAACTCTGTATGGTTGGTGTGTTTTATCGTAATTTAAGTTGCATACACATGAATATCAATCCGATAAGTATAAATTTACAGTCTATATAACAACCAAAATTGATACCATAAACAACTTAGATGTTCTCTCTCGTCATTTAATCCGGCGACCTAGATGGTGGCTGTTCTAAATTAACTCCAGCTTTTGATAGAGATGAGTTAAGGTTCTTTGGTTGTCCTTTTTTATACACAAGTGCCTTCTGCACTAATTGTGCTTTTTGCCTAATTTTGATGACTTGCTAGTTGCCTAATTTCGTATATTTTGGTGACATAAGTCTTCCATGTCAAGCTGGATGTCGGTTTCGACTACAAGGATGCTCTTGTTCGTGTTGCGAGTGGTCCCAGTTATCTATCTAGAGGCTGCTCTTTAGGAAATGTTAATTGTTACGTTATCGGTGTGGCATATTACTGGCGATATCCTAATTTGATGTAATCGGATTTAAACACTGCAAAGATATTTCGATAATATTGTTCTAAAAAATAGTCGTCTGACTTTAGTTAGAGACGTTTTTGTTGATATATAAATTTAAGATCTGCTTAATTTATTAAGTCTATACCAAATGACAATATTTGTATCTTAAAACTAGTATATAAATGTATAAATTATGTTTATTCTGGCCAATTTTTCATTTGTTCAATACGGTAAATTTCCGTTGTGATTACACACAACATCTGCTTTGTAATTTATTTGCTGCATAACTTGCGTACTTAATGAATGTATTTTTAACAATTCATTAATCATGCATAGTATTATCTACATATTTATTGCACTATGGTTGTTTACTTTTCCTGTAGTTCCTCGTGATGCAATCCGCATTTGTAATGCTGGCAGATCTTCTTCTTCCAACTTCTACGTCAGAAGTTATGGAGTTAGAATAGAATCCATCCCATTCCTCACTCCATCCAAAACTAACAAATTCATAAGATTGACACTTGGTCAATTTCTTTTAAATTCGTTTCTAAATGTTTTTATTACACATATATTTATTGTCACGCGCGTCTTGGTGTATATTTATTTCTATATTTTGTTGTTTCATTTAAATTTTAACATCAAATACATGGCCTGGAAAGCTATGTTTAATTTTTAAAGAGACTAATATTAATTTTCCTATAATATTAATAATATTAATATTCATAAATATTTATTTTAATTTTTCACTTCGTTCGTTAATAAAATAAAATAATGAGCTGTGCACCAGTTGTATTCTCTTAATCTCCTATTAAAAGTCATTTAAAGGTTCTCTCGTTATTGAAACAGTTATTCATATACTAGCTGTCATTTGTTTCAATATTTCTTTGTGATATTTGGAATTCTTTGTAACATAACAATGTTTCTGTATTTCTATTCCATTTTTTTGTTCCATTTTATATTTCTGAGAAATATATCTATTTCAGTAAATAAGAAAACACTATTATCATTTTGCGATATTGATTATAGATATTTTTTCTTTATTTGTGATAATTTCATTATTATTTTTTATAATTATTGTTAGCATTGTCACAATTGTACTTTCAATAGTGCTGTTTTTCAAATATACACATATTTGTGTTATGGTTACTTTTTCTTCATATACGTAATATTATATCAACTGTAAAGTCAGCCAATTTCATGGCACTTGTATACATTGCTAGATAATCAACTATAGAAAATTCAATGTCATAGAGTAATGCAGCTGCTATTATATTAATATTATTTATAATAATATCATTTAATTGAACATATTGCAAGAATAGAATTTATTTTTGATATATTGCATATAGGTTGATAGCAATAACGGTATTATTTATTGATACTATATTTAAACGATTTGTATTTAGATTTTTAATTATAAATATTCTTTAATAGTTATCCAATATTTAAAATGTGTATAATTACAAATTAAACAAATAATCAGACCCACCTGACGGAGTCACATTTTATAAGCTTAAATTCAGTATTATGTATTTAAAGCATTAACACCTATGCTTTATATATATGCTCTGGTATATTGTATGACAATTAACCAATCTTAATAAACTAATATATAACAAATGGTATAACTGTTTTACAGTTAAAACAGTCAAATAAATTAATATGGTCCATAATATTTGGAAAGAAACAACGTTAAGTATACATAAGATAAAATAAATAATAATAATTTAGCCGTGTATAAACTAGAAAAATCATCGGAGAAAGAAATGTAGAAAGTAATGTATGTGTGATTATCACATTATTGTAATAATTTAACAATAATAATTATTAAGTTCTAAATACCTGTTTTATATTAAGTTTCTTGCTTTTTTTATGTTTGTTACTTGCATAGTAGCTATACCGTGAGAAAATGAACGAAAGGATCGAGGATCTCCGTCCTGCGTACTTCTTCACTATACAAAAAGGTCAAGACCATTTTTATAAAATATAATGAAGATGACATCTTTATAGCCAAAACAAAATTGAATCGAAACTAAAACGAACGCAGGAAGAAAGTTGCAAACTACTCTAATATAATTGATAACATCAAGCGAGGAAAAGATCTAGAGAATGAGAAGAAGTGAAATGATTCTATGATCAAAATAAGATCAAGGGTCTATAGCCTGGAAATGTAGTCAGACTGTTTCGTCAAAGATGAGTGTGGAACAGGAGTCGCAGTTCATTATAACCGGGAGAGTCTTCAATTGTTAGCCAAATTGAACAACTCAGTCAGTTACCTGTCATCCTCCGAACAAAGCGGAAATGTATCATTTTGGGCGGCTTGAAAGAACATGTATACATGTCTATAATGTCCAAGTGTAGGTACTAAATAAAACAAACGAATTTCAATAATATTTAAGCCTACAGATATACGGCCTATGCATTCCAAAGATTTAGATTGAGCGTAGAACTTTTCATGAAATCGGGAGTCATTTTTTTGTTCTAATAGAGAATTTTTCACAGAGTCCACAATTTAGACATAATAAAAAATGCCTCTAAACCTTTAAATTCTTTAATACTTCCATGACTATTCTGTCGCTTGCTCTATATTCTTTGATTTTGCCGGTCAAAAGACAAACGATGTAGCTAGTTAATTTTAATTTGGAGATCATTTTAAAGTATTTTCAGGAGTTTGTGTATCGCGAACATATCTGTTACTCCTTTTGTTAAATACTATCATATACTAAATATACTTATTAAAATTCATAGATAAAGCTTCTAACTATAGTTGTTCACACTTGTGCATAACCCAAAAATATACAAATAAACTGTCAAAATTCAAATAGGTCATTTTACATTAGCTAAACAACTCTTTGAGCTATCTTGTTATGTCATAAATATTACATTTATAAATGAGTATTAGAAGGTAACTATTTGCATCTTATTTAAGTCTGGTATATTTTTCCTTTTTACAGTGTTTTCAAAATGATAGTTTATATTCAAGCATTTTAGTTCGAAATTAAAAATAATATGTAATTAAAAATATATTGCTGTGTGAATATGTATCTTAAAAGCCTCTTTATCAGTAGATTAATGGGTCAAATTTTTTATTTCAACTGAAACTTATAATATAGCTATAGAAAATACTCAGACTACATAACTTGTCTTCATTAATAACATATTATTTAAATATTTCTCACAGAAAAAAGTACTAATCGTCAAAATGCCTACTTAATATGAGATCATAGATTTCTAGACAAGTTTTATGTCCATATATGAAGCAGAGACGCTATTCCTCTTCTAAGTGTATACTATTAACAGTCAACAAATAAAATACATATTATGCTGAGCAATATAAAATAGAGTACTGTCTTTATTCCGTGAAACAATTAACAACATAGGTAATGATTTTATATAAAAATTCGAAAGCACGAAATATGGGGCACACAGACCTTGTTTACTAAAAGATCATTCCGAAGTTTTCTTCGGAATAAAGTTTAATAAATTGGATCTATTCGGACTTATTTTCAGAAGCAATTCTCTCAGAACTTTGTAGGCTGCATTTAATTTGACAGAGTCACTGTCTTATTTAGAAAGTAATATTTGGAATAAAAGTCGTTTTATAATTGAAAAAATTAAAGTTACCTCTGTTATAGATGTGTATGCTAATTAACTGAGTTTAGGATTTCGCATCCTCGTACTTTCTATAAAGCATGGAAATCCAATACTCAGTTGATTTACCATATATGGTAAATATATATATATTTCTCTGACTAATATCGATTTCCATAGAATGTACTCTGCAGAATGTACGCTGCAGAATCTACACTCAGAATTTACTTCATTATATGGTACAGAGTACTATAGACAGTGAAATATATGGTACAGAGTACTATTTAGACAGTGAAATATATACCTTCGAACATATTACTAAACAGGATATCATAAATTTTCTCCATTATATTGAGTCGTTTTTTGCAGCATTTTCCATCAATAAATGCAATATCATATATTGCAACTCATTTATGGTCTAGCCTAGAGATTTATATGAAATAAAATTGCAAACAATACAATAAAACTACACAGAAAAAAGCCACTTCAAATTCTGGTGCTTTTGTTTTTATATTTGGTTCAAGTTTCAATCAAACACTAAGACCGAATTAAAACTAATATTTCCACAAAAAAATAACTTTTTCAACTTTGGAAAAAGTTAATTGTTACATGCATATGGAGTTATTTAAGTTTATCGATTTCTCTTATCACATGTACGAGTATAAACAAAGAACATTACAATCAAATACAACATACCATAATCAATTAATATACCTTTATACCTTTAAATAAATACATGTGATTTTTAATTTCTGCTATTTTATTCAAAACTAGAGTTTTGCGGGTTACCGCTATGGTTGATATTTACGTTTATTTAGTGTTTTTACTATTCTAAACAAAATGCTATTTATGTCAAATGAAACGTATAATTACTTTAGTAATTACTTTAAAAATATAGAAACATCAAATTATAATAGTTTAATTTTTAATACGTTTTTTTTAGTTACAAGTAATATTTAAAAGTAAAACCACAAGTATGAGGTAAGTATTTTTAGTATTATAATATCTAAGCCATTAAATATGTTTGACAGAAAATAAATGTATACATGCATTTATTACTATTAAATTGACATAGTAATACACGTTTCTGCTAATTACCTAAATACAGAGCTAAATTAAATATATTTCTATATATATTAAAAGTGTACATATGTACATAGTACTCTTAATAAACGGGCGTCATAGCATGTACACTGTAAAATAAATTTATACATTTCAAAAATATTTAATATTCATATATGTATGCTTAAAGTAGAAGTTTGTTTAAATTATAGTATGTAAATGAGTTCTCAAATAGCCCAAGGTTTTTGAACTGGTGATAAAAAGTAAATTCATATCAACTGCAGTTGTCATTTGACTTGATTTGTCAAATGAGGGTACGTTCGAATCTAAATACTGATAGTAGAATATATGTGGAAATTAATATTTTCACTTAAAATATCAGAAATATATTCTAGCACCTTAAATGACTATATCCATTGATATTTTCTTTTAAACTAGGTATATGAGTATTCAAAATATTGACGAAATATTGATTGCTATTCCCCGAGTTTGTAGCAGTGCGTGTGTTTACTATGCGTAGGTCATTTTAGCAGAACAATAGATTAACTAAAAAGCAAATCTCTGTTATGTAAGCGCAACACACCAAACGATTTCAATTAAAATTAAAAAAATTAGTATTAAGGTTAAGAAAAGGGTTAAAATATATTTTACAAACAAATATAGCTTTGATAGCCATATACTACCGATTAACCAGTTCGAATCATCCTCTTATCGATTTAACTCTGAAGTCTAGTGTCCTTTCTCTCTCTTTCCTTCAGAAGACTTAACCCATCTTCTCCTCTTTTGTCCGGCCCATGCTGGTCCCCTTCTGGTCCCCGCCTTCTAGGAAAAACTCTCTCCTTCATGACTTTCTCGGACGGATCCTGATCCCTTTCCTTTCTCAGATAAATTGGGATGTTAACGCCTCCCTCCCGACCGGAATAATAATAAGAAGAAGCTAATGGCTTATCAATTATGATTTGTGTTCAAGCAAGTGAAAGTTTTTGTGCTATAACATGCTTATTTATATAAACTCAATGTAGCTGGAGTACCGATTATTCATAGTATTTCTACTCAACTGTCCTCGGCATATAGGCCAAGTAAGATTAGTTTGACAAAAAGTTTCATAAATTAAAATTCAGATTTTAGCAGTTTAAACTTTTTAAATTGGTTTTTTAAGTTTTTTTGTTTTTTTTAAATAAGCGAGGTGTTTGGAGTTTCTCAGAAGAACTATCCTAGATAAAAAGATGTAAGAGGCTTTTTTACCAGAAGTGAAAATATCTCTTGTTGCCATAGATTACAATAATTTTCCATTTTAACAAATTATTAATTTATTTCTATACAAGCTGAGCAATGGGCAATCTGTTTCGATTTAAGTGACTTGAACGCACTAGAAAAGTAACCACTCTAGATTAAATAGATTTAAAAACGATATTTAACCCTGTTAATTATACTTTTTCTCGTTTCTTTTCTGTGGGATAATAGAAGATAATTAGTATGTTTTCTTGACCTAGTCTGCTTACTGACTTCAAATGTTTATATTTAATTTTTGATGCCGAAAAGTGGATTAGGCTTAACCTTATGAGTATCTATTAGATTATAGTGTTGCTTAAGAAAAAAAGATCAATGGAGATAACATGGAAATGTAGGTATGCTAAACTGGATAATCTCATGTATTTTCATTGTGTATTTTCATTGTAGGCGACTGTATTTGTAGTGGCTTGTGTTGATGTTTCCTCCTTAGGAGGTGGATGAGGTGTGGCGTCAGGCTTCTTCTGGAGTAAGGCCGCAATGCATCCGCCGAGTATCAACTTAGTGATAACGATAACGAAAGCAGCAAGCTGATGACAAAAGGAGAGATAAAGAGACTGAGGTTGGAGAGCTCATAACAACATAATATATAACTGTTAAGCTTTTGAACTTTAATTAATTTTTGTAACGTAAATATGAAGGGCGTTCAAAAAGTAATCGGACTCATTCACATATTTGATTTCGGAATAGCCCTTACAAATCAATATACTTTTAAAATAAAAACTATATATAATTGAAATTGTTCAAATTAGAATTGTAGGTACCTACTAAATATCAAAATAATTTTGGTAAGTATTTTTAAATTTGCGACTTCGAATTCTGATTCCTACAACACATCTAACATTTGCTAATAATAAACTGCAAAAAAAGAACAACGCAATATACTTCCACATTCTGAAACAAATTGGAGTATTTTCACAAAAGAAGATGCAACCTCTGGAAGCAGTCTTTATAATTCAACTCATTTCAAATAGTCCATGGTTTCAGACTGCTATGAATGCCTCGTTATCCGACAGATCTTTATATTCCCATGACTAAGTGCAAGATGTCAGATCCGTTCTGTAAGACTGGTGCATTGGTGCCCAGCAGATAGCACAGTCTTTAAGCATACTAACACATCCGCTTTTTAACCAGAATCTGTATGTGCGATTCTAGTACACCTCGAATTATAAAATGCATCATGTAAAATAAAAAACTGATAATATGAGATTTTCACTTAAAGGAAAACTTTTTTTATTCAAAATCAACTTGTAAGTACATATAAAAATTAATATAAGCCAAAAATGACAAAAAGTATGTTAGCTCAACCCATAAAAGAAATGAAATATCCGTTAAATGTGTTAGCTCTTTAGTTAATAATATGGGACTTGAGCTAACCACTTAAAAAAGTATTAAATTAAAAAGATTTTGTCTAGGATATTTATAATTGTATAACTTCATTCAATTTATTGTGTTTTCTATTAATTTTATATATTTATAAATTTACTTTTGGTATTTCTATTAATCAAGACATAAACGTATTATAATGGCAGGAATATATTTCATTATTTTCTTAATAATAAAAAACGTAGTTAGCTCAAGTCCAATATTATTAACTAAAGAGCTAACACTTTTAACGGATATTTCATTTCTGTTATGGGTTGAGCTAACACACGTTTTGCCACTTTTGGTTTATAATAATATCACAATTTTTTGCTGAATAGATTATATATTAATAGACTATTTAATGTAGCATTTGATTATATATAGTTGTAAAGGTATGTCCAGTCACACAATTTTATTTTAGATAAACACCAGAACAAAAGGTAACTAATCTAAGCCGTCCATTATATTTAGAGAAGCGAAACAAATATAATCCATTAAGTAATATTAAGTAATATGCTTAATTTATATATTAAATATTGGTTTGATAAAAAAAGTGTAGCTGTTTAAAAAATGGCCGTTCTTGTGGTATTCTAATATGCCTTACTCTACGTAGGTGGCTCGCATGAGCTAACAGCCTACTACCGTAGGTTTAGATACGAATACTTCAACCATACACATTGTTTATATAACTTTGAATTATTCATCGGATGTCAGATGATTCAGTCATTTTTCCATCTACATATTATGTTACAGCTCTTCATAGACGGATCATGACTCGTCCATTCTTCTTACGTAAGTGTCCCTTGTGGATAGAGCACAAACTTCTTCAACATTTAAGTTGGAGACTATTGATAGTAGAACAAACCCTTGCGAGTTACAACAGATGACGTTCATTCTTGTAAAGTTGACTAGTATAATGTAAAGACTGTAATTCCATCCAGTTAATATGCTGTTTACTGTATTACATCTGAATTCTACTCTGAACAAGTTGTGTATTCAAATTAAAAAAATAAACATGACAATTGACATACCTCCAGCAGAAAGAAGACGAGTAAGACTGTAATCAGCACGCTAACACCCATGACAGCATACACCTTGATCTTCCGCGCGCACCCCTTCCCGATAAAACTGTTTTGTTGCAGGAATTTGATGGGACAAAATTTCCCTTTGATTAAATCAAATGGAAAGCTACCGCCACCGCCGCCACCGCCACCGCCACCGCCACCATTGCCGCCACCCCCACCCCCAGGAAAGATATTCTTGGATTTCTCATAGGCTTCTTTAAAGTGTTTAGCGAACTCGGAGTTTCCCTGTCCGATGATATCCAGGTGTTCAGGTTTCAAGCCCGCAGCTATGATCTCGGGTATCGCGGACACCATCTTCGCCATGCCTACGTTATCCTTAATCCAGCCATGGATCTTTCCTAACAAATCGATCATATTGCCCGCAGGTGGACTTTCACCACTGCCTCCCCCAGATCCCGGAAAAAGGGAACCTGAAAAATAGACATTGAATATACTAATATATATAATAAAAACAGACACTGTGAATAAGTTCCTAAACTCTTTTTTGTCTATAATTAGCGTACTTTGTCATAGTTAGATTGTTAAATTACTTTATATTGAAATAATAAGCCTCCTCAATAAAACCACAATAAATTACTAATTACTTCAATAATATTATTAGCCTTTTGTGGAAAGATTTTAACATAAATTTCTAATAATAAATGTCTAAATTTCTAAATAAGTAATAAATATACTTAATCCAGCCTAATATATACTCGATATACTCTAAAGATAGAAAGAGTAACATTTTATTCGTATCTGGAAGTGAAAGTTATTTGCGATAATTACCTGAATCATCAAAATGTAATGCACAAAATCTTAGGATACCAGGAGTCCATATTTGTATTTATGTAATGTATAATGTAAAATAATTGTTTTCCATTACTAAAAATGAAACTAAGTCGATTTTTTTAGCAGAATACTTTTCTAAAAAACTGCCTATATAAATAAATATAACCAAATTGTAATCCTCATATTTGATTTTACATGGGTTTAGGTTTTATTTTTGCTTATTAAAATATTTTGAGTTTATATTGTACAGTAGACTAAGTACTCAAAAAGCATTACAATGGAATCCAGCATAAGATCCTCTTCATCTATTTGCTATCTCATAAATATTAACTGAAAAAAACAATTTTCTTCTACCCACATATTGGCCATCTGGCTACTGACGTTGAAATGTTTATATAAATGGGTATGACGGTCTGATGTATACATATATGCACAATGAGAATGAAATTATGTCTTAGATGATTTATATTTAGTCAACTATTAAACTCCATGCGAAAGCGGGGAGTCAAATTTCGGAATTACGAAATATACTTCATATTATTGTTCTCATTAGGTGAAAGGTCTAATAAGTGAAGCATGTTATGTTATACATCGCTAGATGTTATAGCCTACTGTGAACCTTACTTTTTTTATTTCTATATTATCCATTTGAATTAATTAGCATATAAAAACAAAATGGTAAGAAAAGCTGGTGGCTGCCAATTGCGTTAATGATATGTTTTAAGGACACATTTTATAATCCTTTCCATTGTCTGCTGTTAAAAGGTTAGTGACGAAAAAGCTACAATAATTAGTATTATAGTCTTTTTGATATGTCAGGTGCTCTCCGATAAGTTCATGTAGACTTAAATTTTAATATCCAATTAGTAGTAGGGAGGAGTGACGCTGGGCCAGGGGGGGGGAGTAGTCTTGGCCAATCACGATCGAGTACGGCCAGCCAATGACAGAACAGAAAGAGTATAAAAGGAATACGCGCGCCTGCCTAAATGATTCCTAAAAGTATGTTAAAAGTTCCCTACCGGTATGCTAAAGATATGCTAAACTCCTAAATGATTCCT
>JAYRBW010145811.1:0-14729 GCA_036023295.1 Invenusta paracnida | reverse complement strand
CAAATGAGCCAAAACAGGCGCGCGCGTCTCTTATATACTGCGTGTATTCCTTTTATACTCTTCCTGTTCTGTCATTGGCTGGCCGTACTCGATTCTGATTGGTCGAGAGGGGGGGGTGGTGGACTAGAAAGACACCCACCCTACTACTTCTGTAAATATTATATTATATTACTTATTCATCCATACTATTTTTTACTGTGCGCATTTTTAACTTTGATAACGTGCTGATACCAAACAACTTGATAACAAGTTGGTTGATATATTATTAGTACAATTCTTGTTTTATTCATTATTTTGTACCCTTAAAAATCCACAATATTCACAATTGTTACCATAAAAGTTGTGTAATTTATTTATAAAAAATTATGTTTCATATTATTTTGCCTGCAACCTTATTGTCAGTAGTATAACATTAAATAATTTTTTATAATTTTGTCTATTTGAACAGCCATATGCAGCACACAATTTACCTCAGGCAGGCATTTCACTTAATTAAATCAAGTCAAAGTGTCGGGCAACAATATGGCTATCTCCGTTAAAGATTAGCGCATTATAACAACATTTTTCACTTATGTTGTAACGTTTTTTTGTAACGTCCATTATAAGTCTAAGGTTGGGAATTTAATTCTATGAATAAAGATCTTTTACTTTGACTTAGCTTATTCACTGACATAACATAGTTACCTCTATAAATACCGACGCAGACTCTTTTCTACCAGGGCTGACAGAAGAATCTTCGACGTTGTTCCAATATTTCCTGAATTAAGATGAGAGAAAATCTGCTGATTCATTATAATTGAAGGATATGTAACCAGTGTTTTATACAATAATCACCTTAAATACATCATCTTCGGACAATTGATGAGACACATACAACGCAGCAACGCTCTTACAAAAGAGTGTGTGCACTTAATGTGCATATTATGTAAAAATATGTGATATTATGTGACAGTATGTAACAATATGCGACATTATGTGAGATTATGTACACATATGTGACATTATGTGCACATTATGTGTATATAATGTCACTTATATGTGTCAAATGCCTGAATTTCATAACTATTAGAGTGAATTTCGTTTTGGACCATTTTGGCTGCCATAGTAGCAATCTACGGTGTTATATAAGGTTAACAAGTTGTCAACTGAGCTCAATTTTTCTTAATATTCTAATTATTATAAAGTATTCTTATATGCTACCTGTACCTACTATATACATAGTTGACTTACTCAACATCCGATATTAAGTGCTTACACTTAAACACTAAGTACATATGTACATATATATGTGATATTTGTGACTATTTAATACAGCTTGAGAGATGCTAGCAGCTCTAGTCATTAATGTTAAGGAGAATAGGCCAAGCTAAGAACCAGAGCGTCAGTTATTAGCTTGAGAGATGCTATGTATCACCTGTGTCATTTGACAATATTTCATTAGTATGTTACTATCTTATTAATTTTCTTTAAGTAGACGTATTTTTTATAAATACGATTTCGTGCATTTAATGTATTCTTAAACCACCCTGGTTTAAGTGATCAAGTGACATGATACTATTTACTACTCATTTTGACCATACCCTTGAAAAAGTTACAAGAATTGTAATAGATAAAAATAATTAAATGTATATATCGTTTGAAAATACACAACACATTAGTAGGATTGAAATTATAAAAATAAAATAATTTCCGTGTTCCACTGGCGTAGCAAACACACCAAGTACTTATATTTTATGAGGCACATTTTTAGGCTTTACATACATATATTGATGTATTTATATTTCAAATAACTCTATCAGTTATTAGACTACTTTCCGTTTTTTATGTGAAAGTGTTACAAAATTATAAGTATACATACGGAATTTTATATAAACTTTATCAATATTTAAATTTATGAACATAACGAAATTGCGTTACGCTCAGTCATGAATAAAACTTTAACTAATGAAACTTTAAATCAATAGCGGTACAAGCTTACGAGCATTTTATTAGAAGCTAAGCCTTGATCTACATACATAAAATGCAGAACAGTAGTTTTTAAAAATCTAAATTCCCGTCTAAATCAAAAACATTTACTTTAAACATAAATTATCAAAATTGTAACATTTTTTGGTGATTCTGACAGTCCAAGTCGTTTTTCAGTAGCAAGTTGAATAACCTTGATATTGAGCTTTAGGGGAAAAAAGGAGTGATTTTCCTATCTACGGAATGTATGTAGAACAATTGTTTTTCTTGTGTTACATAGACTAATAATATAGGTAAGTGTTGATCAGTAGATCACTCATTTATTTAGATTTGGAATGAGATATGATGCCTATGGATTTTATTATTAAAAATATTAGAAACTTACAAGCACTATCGATAAAGAATTACGATATATTAAAGTTCATGATCTCTGCCATTTGAACCTACGGTAAGTAGATTTTATAGCCATGTGTTACATTTTACAAACCATTCTATCGGCTTGAGAGGATTATACATTATTCTAAGTTGTGACATACATATATATATATATACAAATACATAGTGATTATATTCAGATTTTATGAACATCACCACATCACCCGATGAAGTTAATTTCATTTATGGTACAAAAAGTTAAAAAATAACATGCAACTTATATAACTCGCAATATAAAAATCCCAACTAAACTACATCATCTGGTAGTTCGATACAAATTAATTTGACATTGTTTATCAAATGTCAAACAAATTAATTTGACACTGTTTATCAAAAAAAGTTAGTTATATAATTCAATTAATCAATATGGGTGATGTACCAGATCCTTGTCCAGTTGTGATTAGTTCTTCCGACGAAAAACATGATGCGGACCAGGAAATCGGAAGAAAGAATTGTTGCTGCGGCCCTCAAAAATGTGAAAAATTGCGATGGTGCGGTTTTAGTAAAAGAGATTTTCTCAGCGTCTGTCTTCTCCTTTTTCTCTATATGTTACAAGTGAGTATTATTCAAATTGATTATGTCATAATAAAAATGTTAAACTTTGGTAATCTGATATTAATAAAAAATTAATTTCAAGTGATATGGATATAATGAGCTTGTCAGTTAAATGTCAGATAAATAAATGATAACATTCAATTCCATTTTTGACCTGATTACGTCCCTAATACATATAAAACATAATAAGCTTAAACATAGGTTCGTTTTTTATTTTTCATCCATATGCAGTTATTCTACTGTTGGCAGTCCATTGTATAGTTAAGATTGCGCGCCTCAGTTTTATTATTAATACATTAGGACCCAATATAAGCATACTTACTCGTATATATATATTAATTAGCGCAATGTGCACATGCGTTTATATTCCGTGTTTTTGAAATTTACGAAATTTCTTTCATTTACTAAAATAATGACGTTAAACTTTTTACATTCAAGTACTAGTTTGATCTAATGCAAATTTTCACATGCATATTTAATATATGTTTAGTGACAATAGTCTCACGTTTAAATAGAGCAAATGATAATTATTTATGTTTATAATTATATAAATTTAATATAATTTTAATGCTTGTGCGAGACTGTAACGAGCCGATAATTTTAAATAGCATGACATGTCAAAATGTTAGATATAATTTATCAGTATATACATATATTTAAAATTTAAAAACTTAAAATGTCATTTTTCAGGATGTTAATGTATGTTCAAATATTATTCTACTTTGTAATATTGTTATATTATACCATTTTATATAAATATAATTAATGACAAGATATTGCACAAAGCAAAAAATTGCAAATTGTTATTAAATACAAATAATGGTTAATTTGCATTAATATATTAAAATTATTCAAATAATTTTTATGATACTAAATTTTATATTATGTAATTTAAAATTTTAATATCTATTTATGAAATAATACATACTCTTAATCACATATTCTTTAAAAAAATGACAAATATAAATTTATTTTGTCGTATAGATACATAAATTGGAACTAACGATTATGTCACTAACGTTAAATTATTACCTATATGCTGAATAAAAACTTATGTATTTTGTCATATTATAATGTATATTGCAGACATTAGATATTATACATATTTTGTCCCAATCTATTTCCTTTGGTTGATTTATATATCTGTTAATTATATACTAATCACTAGTTTGCTTCAAGGCGTACGTTTTATTATTATTTAGGGAATTCCTCTGGGTATCTCCAGTAGCGTGCCCTACATCCTTCAGTCCCGGAAAACAGACTACAAGGCACAGGGGACCTTCAGTTTCGTCTTTTGGCCCTTCTCTATGAAACTTCTCTGGGCACCAATCGTAGACGCTGTTTACATCTCTCGCTTCGGCAGGCGCAAATCCTGGCTCATTCCGGCTCAATACCTCATCGGTGGGATGATGCTTCTTACCTCGATTAATGTCACAGAATGGCTCAATGTTCCAGTTCTGTCGCCGAATAAAGGGACAAATAATAATACATTTTCCAATTATTCGTCCAGTCTGGATAATATTTCGGCTGTCAACAAGAGTACTACTGAGACCTTATTAAATAATGACGGTGAAAATATATATAAAATGACTGCCACTTTCTTTCTTCTCAACTTCCTGGCGGCTACGCAAGATGTAGCTGTAGATGGATGGGCTCTCACGATGCTGTCGCGGTAAGATGCATCCATATTTTACGTTAGGTTACGAAATTCTTGCTTGTTTTAATACTTAAATGAATTAAAACAAATGCAAATATGTTTGGAAGGAAGGAATATAAAATCTGGAGAAACTTTTACAGAAGTATTTGTCTAGATAGAGTGCCTTATTTAATTAATTATTTTCGAAATTTATATTGATATATATGATATTTTTGTGCTAAACAGTGTTTAATCAAAATTATTATTTTTTTAATATTTTAATTTTTTTTGTAAATTTAGTTTGAAACTTAAAATAAATAAATAATAAGTATAGTTTTAGTTGCTTTATTATTATTTATTGAAAATTATTTATTTAAAATAGATATTGGATACAGTAGAATTAGCATGGCGCATGTGTTATTATGAGTGTTATAGTAATTTTGGACAATCTCTATTATTATTATGTTTACAAACATGGTAATTATGATACCAATACCTATAATTATTTATTTATATTTCATGTTGTACGTCATATCATAGAATATTTTCGATAAGCACCTATATAAAGTTTTGACATAATTCTGTAATTATATACATATATACAGATATATATACCTATACGTATATGTATATGCATATATATATATTTATCAAATATGCTAGTGCATTTTATAAAGATATACAATATTCAATTTTATCTTCAATAGTATTTGAGTAAAAATGTGTATAACATTCTCAAAATAATGTCTTCGTTTTATACTTTTATTAAATACGTAATTATCCCAATTATTTTTTGAACGAAGAGCGAAAGATTTTCAAAATTTTCAAGGCAAATTTAATCACCAAATATTATTACTATTGTCATTTTTACTAACGTTTAACATTTTAAATTGATTTAATTAATTGTTTATAACTCACGACATTATTTTATTAATTTTCTTAAAAGTAACATTAGGTCGGATATAAGCATACAGTGTACTAGTGTACTAAGACACTTAAAATATCACATTAATTATTATTAATTTTAAAACCATATAGCACTACTTATTTAATTGAAAATTAAACTTTTATTTAAACTTCTGACGAAGTCCTGATTTCAAACATATCTCTAAGTTTCTGTATAACTGTGCGTATTGTATGATTTAGTTTGGTGATCTAAATAAATTGAGAATGTAATATAATGTAACTAAGTAGTATTTTGAACAATTCGATTAACAAACACAATTCAGTTCACCAATATGTGTTATGCCCCACAAACCCCGTACACACGCTCAAGCCGACTTGATGAACTTATCGATTAACAAACACAATTCAGTTCACCAATATGTGTTATGCCCCACCAACCCCGTACACACGCTAAAGCTAACTTGATGTACTTATCGAATTTTAATATAACAAATTATAAAAACAATGATATTTATTAAGTTCTTAAAATTACCTGTTCACAAGGTCAAGCCAGAGTCAAGCCGGTTTGATGGCTTGGCTTGACAGATATTAAGCTTATTCAATATGTTTTATCAAGTCAACGCCAAAATCGTATATTACTTGATTTTAATAATCACGTGATTCGGTAATTATATAATTCAGTAATTATGGGATTCAGTAACAGGTATCATCAAGGCTAACTCGAAATAACAGGCTAGGACAGGGGGAATTACACTGAGACAGTTTGAGGCCTACTCACGATAAGACTATACTTGACTGACACACCGCTCTTTGTCTATTCAATGACACCCACATTTGTGCAAAATTGCTGTCTTTATAATTTATTATAAATAATAATATTACTACAACAGTTAAAGCATGACGAATAAGGTCATATTGAAATAATTGTATTTAAATACAAAATTACTATTTTAGAAATATACATACGTACAAATATATAATAGTCAAAATATGTATGCAACTTTCTCTTGACCACACTGAAAAATCCTTTCAAAATTAAATAAAGATGTAAGAGAATATAAAAACAAACATTAAAAAATTAAAATTGATAATACTTCTGAGCTAAAAAAGTCTGTACAAAGAATCTAGTGTTAAATTACATGGACGAAAATAACAAAGACAACACAAGAATCAAATAATGAAGAATAAGGTTAAATAGAAAACATCGTTTTTAAATTAACATTATACCAACAGTACTCTTTTAAAATATACGCGTACAAATAAATTATACGAGTATACGCAAATTTATTTTGATTACAGTAAAAATCTTTTCAAAATAAAAAGATGATGTAAGAGAAAATATAAGAAAACAATAAAAATCGTAAATGTTTGAGCTAAAAGTCCTTACACATAACCTTGTGTAGAATTACGTAGAAAAAAGTTTTTTTAACCTACGTTGTGTTTTCGCTTTCTGTCTAATGGTAGAAATCTTGCGATTTTCCTGTAATGCAAAGTCTTTCAAAATAATATTACAAAAACAAAATAAAACCTTTTGCAAACAAGATTCCGAGCTTTCGGAAGGGAGAAATCATCCTATAAAGTAAATTTAAGCAGAAATGAACACAAAAGATCGCTGGTTCTTCTCGGAGAAGAAGTCTTGTTCAAAATCACTGTTAAGGAGTGACTTAAACAATTGCAACAAGAAATTTACAGCCTCAAGTAAAACAATCGACAGTTTGGATAATACACCTCTTTAAGACTCAGAAACTGTTCGGAGATGTCTGCGATAGAGGTTGTTCATGACAGATAAAACACGATGATGAAAGTTTTCTTTGAATAAATTCTGAAATGAAAAAAATTATCCGTTCTTCGGCCTTCGATAGATCATCAACGGTTGGTAGAAGAAAACACAAATCAGGAATCGACCTTTCAAAAGTGCCATCCTCCTTTGAATCATCCTGGTAAAGGTTGTCGATTTCCTCCAATTCAGTACAAATCGAACCTTTGGTCGTGCAAGTAGCAAGTACTCGTAGATGTTTGAGACGTGTGCACTTCTCGGCCTCAAAAATGTAGGCGACAGTTAAATGGTAACGTGAGCCTATTATTTGCCAGTACTCACCGAATCGAGATTCGACCACATCTGATTGAAATTTGCAAAGTAAGTGTCTTGTAGAAGAAGATCCGTTACGAGGTGGCAAATCGAAGTCAAGGAAAGTCGGAGAACAGATAATGTCATCACAGAAAAAAAAGTAAACAGCTTTTCATCCCAATTTACAAGAAAATGTTTTAGAGAATTTAAGAATAACACTTGCTCATATGCGCATGATCGTATGGGCTGACGAAGAGAATCTCGTATGGTCATTCCGGTGATTGGACTCTTGACGTTGATAATTTTCCAGAACGCAGTAAAAAGGTTTACAAAGAAAACTGTTCCATCGGAAATGTCAAGAATCTCCTTATACGAAGCCAAGGCCGTCCCAAGTTAGCCTTGGTATTATCAACTGTTCTTCACTATATTTATTCAGCTTAATAATTATCATGAATAATAATAACTCAAGATACATCACTGTTTTGATCATTTATTGCATTCAAAATCGATAAGTTTATCAAGCCGGCTTGACGCTGGATTGACCATGTGGACGGATAATTTTGGCTTGGCGAGCTGACTTACATTTATGTACGGGACATAAAGGAACTATTTATATAAACTGTATGCGAAACTGTTTAACTGCATGGTTGAGACGAATGCGAGCTGAAGTACTGCAAAATATTTGAAAGGATTCATTATTATGGTTCATCAAATAAACGCTGGATATGATTTTATAATAGTAAATAGATCGGTAAATAGATTAAATGAATTGTTACGAATTTCAGTTGGCAAATAACAAATAGAAAACATAACTTTTGTACTTTTATATTTAATCATGTACACACATACAGGGTGAGGCAAAAGTTACCAGACTGGTTAAATTATTCAAATATAGCTGATTTGTATCCAGAATATCCTTTATTTAAATGAATAAATTCTTATTAAATATATGAAACAAAGATTTACATTTAGTTCAAATGTTAATAATGAGTCTATTATTGGAGAATATTTATTATAAACATTACCTATTATTTTTATATTACTTTAAAAATTACCATGGATATCATTAGAGTGTGGTAACTTTTGCAACACCCTGTATAATGCAAGATCTTTAAATGTATTTCAGAGAAAATGTTGGTTGGGCCTCAACATGTAATGCCGCAGGGCAAACCTTTGGATATTACCTCGCGTACTACACTTCTATTCGCGTGGAGACTGCTGGGAAAGGTTTTTTCTCATTTTCTGGTAAGAATATTTTAAACTATCCTAAATCTGCCATCTCTAAACGTGACATAATAAAATATAAAGTTGTAAATACTCGTGCAAATAGTCATGTACCTAAATATGTAATTACCTGTAATTTTAGTTTTGCATGTAGGCTAATAAATATAATTTATAAGATTAAAAAACGGCATAATACTCATTTATAAAATTATCACAATAACTATTGTTTAATAATTTTACTACTTTCTAGTAATATAATTATATACATATACTGGAATAAATATATAAGTAATCTGTTTCAGGTTTTCTGCAGATCTGGGGTATTTTATTTATTGTTGCAACCACTTTTGTGGCGATATTTATTGCCGAAGAAAATACAACTGGTCAGACTTATTATCAGCGATGTCTTCGTTTCCTGAAAAAATCTGATAAGAAAGCTGACCATCATGTAACCAGCGATGAGGATTCAAAGGATAACCAGGATTCAACGACGCTCAAGACTAAAATGGCCGGTAATGATGATTACGAAGGAACCTTAGGCCTGTTGGACACTTATAAAACACTATTTCAAATAATTCTACTTCGACCGGTTCAGCATTTAGTTCTAACTTTTTTCTTATTGAAGGTAAATAATTTAATAATATAAACAATTATTAAATTATACAACTAATTATAAAACAATTATTGTTATACAATATTAATAATAATATAATAATATATTTTATAATACAATCACTTGAGAAATATGATTTTTATCACAATTTTATATGTTTATTAGAACCAAGTTTTATGACATACATGAGAATACAAAAAAATTGCTTACAGCTACTACTTCGATTATAATTACAATTACAATTACAATTACAATTACAATTAAAATAACTTATATATTTATTGTTTTTATAAAACATTGGCGAATCAAATTCCACAAATTTAAACTTATAATTTCTTCTGTCACTTGTTTTAGATTGAAAGCTTTCCAATTTTGCTTTTTTAAACAGTGTGCCTCAAAAAATTTTATATGCATGTAAAAATGCAATTTATTTTACTTAAGTAATTTTGTTGACAATTTTCATTGTTTACATTGTTCATAATGTTGAACTTTACTATAATTTACTATTGTTTACAATGTTCATAGTTGACATTTTCATGTTGAAAATGTTATTAATTGTCAACTTATTATAAAATTCAGTCTAGATTTTAATGAAATCTGACAAGCTACAAAAATAATAAATAATAAATAATAAACACTATAAATAAGTGGTTCTATATGATAAATAATAAAGTCGCAAAATTCATTCTTTCTAAATGAAATACAATTTCTTTAAATAAAAGTTTATAGCTTATGTAAACATATATAAATTGTTGCAAGACAACAACTATTTTAATGCATTCTTTCTTTTTTTGTAGAGATATTTTACCAATATTTTGACCAAGACTTTTTTACTAATAGATATTTTTCATATAGATTTAAACCGAAATATTAATAAAAACATGGAATAATATTCATGATTTACTAAGATGCATTTTGCAGATTCATTCAACCTCGTCAGTTATTACGAGGGTTTAGGATCAAATGAATAAAAAAGGGGGAAAAAAATTCAACATGTTACAAGTAAATTATAAATGTATAGAAGTATGTGCGTACGGATCTTAATAAACACGAATAATTTATTCCGCTTTTATTTTTTAAATATTTGAAATCAGCAGGCATATCATAATTAAAAAAAAAAAAATTATTTTTATAATTCTTACAACTTCTTAGCTATATATATATTTAGTAAATAGTAAAGGGTATTATAGTATAATGAAAAGTATACATATAACACTCCATTTCGTGTGCACAAAACTGTAGTTATGTAAGCCTATTCATATTTATATTTTTAAATTCTATTTAACTTTTCTTCTTTTTTTAGATTACATATATACTTGTACTTTTCTCTGTTAATGCACTTTAACAGGTCAGTTTTTCGGCCGCAGAAGGAGTGACAATGCTTCGTCTCATTGACGCTGGTATCTCCAAAGAACGACTGGCGGACCTCACTCTGTGCCTCATTCCATTACAGACTCTGCTACCCATTATTATCAGTCGTTGGGCAACTGGCTCTAAAACCCTAACTCTCTACATGAACGCGTCGATACCAAGGTGAACAGCTATAATTTTTATCCAGTATTACTGGGAAGTCAATATATATTGGTGGAAAATGTAAAACAATTCTTATTTAAAATTATAATTATGTCAGAGCTTCTCTCTTAGACTGTAATAACCCCTGAAGTAGGCATAGATGACAGTTTCGTGGCTAAGGTTCATTTGGTGGGTACAAATTTTAATTAAAAATTGTATGTAAGAAAATATATAAATGTTGTCTTATTTTCATTGAAATAAAATCAGTAAATATAATTCACAAATTAACATTTTGATAGATTGATTTACTACAATTTGAGAAGTAAATTAATATCACCATGTAAAGATAATGCTACAGCGTTGTAAAAAAATAGTTGCTTAAAATAAATTAAACATCCCTCGTCTACCCACTGCAAAATTTAAAAGCATGCGTTCTTTACATTTTTGTACGTAATATTGAATCTTTCTTAACCATTTCTTTAATAATCATTCGTTAACTATCGATCTTCACGTTTTTAGTATTGATACTGTTAATCGACCCTTTTAATATGCAGAATTTCTAACCATTAAGTACAGTTCGTATAGCAGTATACGTATTCTAAAAGCTCATTACATTTACTAAGCTATTATAATATATAAATACTTGCGAATTTTCTATAAATTGTTGAACATTATGTACAAATATTGTATATAAAGGACTGCACGCGGCGCGGCGCGTTAAAAATTCAATCTACACTGAACGCGTCACAGTGTAGCAAAAATCGATACATTCTCTGCAGAAAAACTACATATAAACAGAAAAGAAGGCGGACAGGATACGGAGTCCCTGAGTCTCAGTGAGAGCCATGGTTAATATTGATTTTTGACGAGCGTAAAGTTGAGAATTTTCATCTTTGATTTTTAAGGTGCCGCGCACTGCGTTCAGTGTGCATAGGCCTTAAGTCTTCATTATCTTTTAAAGATATTTCGGATTGAAGTGACGATCCGCACCTTCTTTTAAATAAAAAAGGTTTATCAACGTATTATATATTATAAAAAATATAACAAATTTAATTTTGGAAACATTAGAATTGGAATTCAAAGTTAGATTCACAGTATTAGTAAAAGCAACCTTTTGGAAATACACATTACTCCCATGTTTATTTATCCATATATTTCAAAAGAAGTAAGCTATTTAAACTTTCTTGAACTATATGTAGCTGGAAGATAAGTTTTTATTATTATTTATTTCCGAGTTAGTTTGAGTACTTATGTGCAATAAACATGTTTCTTCTACAATTTCAAAAAATGAAATATATGTATTTTATTATTTGATTGTTTAATAATAGCAAATTTAATTGCTACAAATGTCTGCTGATACAGTATTTGTGGATTGTCTTTGAAAACAAATACTTATGTGTCATTTTCAAGCTTTACACGAGTAAATACATCAAGAAATAATTCGGTTGTCAAAACTCTACACAACTTTCTGTAAACTATTTATGAATAAATTAAATTTTTTATCCATCTATACCTATTTGCTTTTAATTCAACTTTCCACATAACTTTAATGTTAATATTTACATATTCCATTAATTTTAGTCCACGCTATTTTCATTTATTCTATTTGTGAAGGTACTTTATATATATATGTATAAGAATAAAATGCGGTTACATTTTGATACTTCTAAGGTACACGAAACACACGTTAGGCTTTTGTATTATTTATATAAATAAGTAATATTAGAACTATGCTTCCCGTTTTAGAATTATTATGTGTTCATCCACGGCCCTGTTAATCTACCTAACTCCGAGATATCGATTAGCAGAAGGGGGCTATCCTTTTGGCTACTATGTTGTGCTGTTTGCTTTCAGTGTTGCCCAAGAGGTGAAAACATTATTTATGACATACATAATATACATACCTTATATATTTACGTAAGTAATTTTCAGAACAATATCTGCATGGAATATACGTACAGCATGTGCGTGTGGGATAAGAATAAGAATTGCTTAAAACTTAATTTTATATACAGACAGCCATGTATCTAGAAAATATTTAAAACAGGAGTCTAATATTAATCTATTATAAAGAACTACATTTATTTCTTAGTTTCGTATTGTGCAAGTTGAAAAAACTTCAAAACAACCCTTATACATTGGTTAGCTCAAACAATAAAAGCCTATGATCTTTGAGGTAGATGTTCATTCACGTTTATTATACAAATTCCAAATATTTATTATTCTCGTTAAAATCGTTTTTTAAATAACATATATCATAGAATTGTTATAATTAAACGTTTAGTAACAAAATATTATGAAATAAAATATTATGTATTTTATTTTCATTAAAAACGTTATACGTTTAAATCGATTAATATTTTGTATATATTTTTGTTAACAATTTTTTTAAAGTGTACATTTTTGAAATACACATAAATGAGATAACAAATTGAGTGTGTTGTTTCAAATTAACCTTCAGCTTTTTATTTACACAATGTTTGTGACTCAAATGGCCTTTCACGCCAAGATAAGTGATCCGGCAGTCGGGGGAACGTACATGACGATGCTCAATACAGCCGCAAATTTGTGTAAGTTTTACGAAATGTCCAAAGTTTGGCAGATATACTATCTTCAATAAAAGTAAAATTGGTACATCACATGGAAAACTTTCTTGCGCTAATTGTCTATTAGTTTTTACTCTAGAAAATTGAATATGATAGACTCTCATTAATCGATTATACTGCCGCCCCAAACTGGGGTCAGATAGGAAAAAACTGCAACACTACATATCGGTGTAGATTTGATTATACAGTAATATATCCCAGATAACATATCAAAAGTTTAAAGCTATCAAAATATGGGGCAACATAAAATTATGACATTTCTGATTTTCCCATATTAAGGAATGTGAAAGGTTTTCTGTATTCAGGTCGTCTAGTTTTGTCTAATTTTCATAAAAATCCATATTTAAAAAAATATATATAGTTTATTTTTACTTTTAGATAACAAATTTCATATCAATTCGTTTTGCTAAGTGTTTCTAATATTTCAAATAAAAATTAGCCTAAAAAATGCTATAATTCAAATTATAGATACTTATTGATAATTAGACTATTTTTAACCACAAAATGCATAAAGAACAGTGTTCTAAAGCATCTAAAATTGGAATTATTAGAGCATTTTTGAGACTATTTTTTTATTTGAAATAAAAGAAAACACTTAGCAGAACGAATTGATATGAAATATATTACCAAAAGTACAAATAAACTTTTTTTTAATATAGATTTTTATGAAATTAGACCAAGATTAGGAAATCTTTCATATTCTTTAATATGTGAAATCAGAAATATCATAATTTTACGTTGCTCCATATTTTGAGAGCTTTAGACTTTTAGTATATTATGAAGGTATCTTATAGGTAATCAAAACTAAAGAGATTGGTAGTGTTGCAATTTTTGCAGCTTTTTTGCAGCCTTTTTGCAGTTTTCAGCTAGCTGCAAATTGATAGCTAGAAAATTTAAAATAATCTTTGAAATTTGTTTATTTGTAGAAAGATCTACTAGAGTTTTCCCATGCTTTTATTTTAAATATTTGTCAAGTAAAAAAATTGTAAAGAATCTTCTTTTAAAAATTTGCCTTATTTTATATTATATTAAAATGTTGTTTGAAATATTTTTATGGATGATTTAAAACTTATTTTATAAAATGTTTTACACATAATATTGGGTTCAAACGGTGTTAAATTATAAATAAATGAAGAGTTTAAATGCAAAAGGAATTATGGCAATTTTTTCGATTTTTCGTTTTTTGTCTGTTTAGTATGAATCAAATGC
>JAYRBW010145799.1:0-36622 GCA_036023295.1 Invenusta paracnida | reverse complement strand
GGGGGCAGCAATGTACCAGCAATTTGACATCAACGTATGAAAATAGAGGGCATGAATTATTAATAAATAAGAAAAGCTATTTTGTCATAAAATGATCCTGAAAAATAACTTTTCTAATTTTTTAATAATTCATGCACTTTATATTTTCATACGTTGATGTGAAATAGGTGGTATATTGATAAATATTAATATTAATATAACTCGAAATATGAATTGATAATTTAGAAGCAGTTCGTTTATATAGTCTGATAATTATACGTGTGTATTACGTAATAATATCACTCAATAGTTGGTATCTCTTAAATACCTTCGAATGCGTTTATACAATGTCATAATTATAGTTCATACAATGGAATCAGAATAAATTGTATGCCCTAAATTTTCATATATTGCTGCCCTCTAATTTTTAAGTCTTACAGTTTAACACAATAATAGTAGTATATTGCCGTTCAGTTTTCAAAGATAATCAATCATTTATTATACCAATAAACGCATATGTAACAAGTACAATTACAAAGAATACTTAACATAGTACACTATTACAATAGTAAACTGCTAAGAATTAAGCGAATAATGCCAACATTATTTGCATACGTACATATTATGCAATTACATACATATAAATAGTACAATTGTTGAAAGTTCAATTTTTGAATGTGACGTTCTGGTTAGGTTGAAAAGTGGTTGTATTATTAGTGTAACATGAACTGACAAAACGGATGTGAGTAGGTACCAAGGAGGAGAGTTGACTGTGAAACTGACCTTTATTTTTTATTGAGATTGTTTGACAATGTTTCATTCATTTGACATTTATCGTTCCAACGATTTACATGACACATTTAGCACTTGATCTGTAAGGATTTTGTATTACCTGTAAGCCGTCCAAATTGTGTTTTTAAAACCGTTTCTGTTGAGTTGGTTTATTACAGTTAGCTGTACAAGATAAACCGACTTTAAATGAAAGTTCGTTAATAAATGTTCCCAAGTTTATCGTTCTAGTGAATGATTACAATACCAGTTTGATTGGTACTGCCAATTTGGATTTGGGAAAAGGTTGGGATAGCTGTTGGAAGTTTAGACAGACAAACATAGATACAAAAGAAATGCTTTTATACAGGGCAGCAATGCAGATTGACTGACATTATTGTATCTTTAGAGATATTCGAGTTCACTTTGTTTTAAGGAAAGTTGGCAATTTTTCTTTGTAGGAATCTAGAAGCAATTATATTATTTTACATAACTTATTGGAGTTGGTTCATGAATGCAATACGATGTTTTGTCGAAGGATCGAAAGAACAGAATATTTCGAGTTCATGGACTGTTCGAGGTCATCCAGTTATATGTTCAGGAATTGATTGTTCTTGGGTGTCGCTAATATTGTCTGATTCATTAATATTATATTTTCAAGAATAGATACACTTAAAGGTTGTGGTTCAATATAAATATCAATTAGTGATGTAGGTATTTCATTCTTCTCTTCATTTGGAATTTTTTTTTGAAAATTTAACAAACCTGTCTAACACATATTTGTATACCTAATATAAAAGAGAAGCTCCACGTTATATTTACATAAATAGTGATTGAACTGTATTATCCTTGAGCAGCAAGATACCTAGATACCTTAATAAATCAATAAAAATGCTAAAACAAAATAGTAGTACTGTTTAAAATTAACCGCAAAACGCCGTCTTCGGGTGTAACAGCCCTCAGCCTTAAAGCATATTGCGGCTAAATTTTTAAACAGTAGTAATAATAAGTAAGAACAGGTATACCTCCCTAGCCTAAGTAAGCTGTTAAATTGAGCTAATTAAGTTAAAGTATAAAATAATATATAACAATGTACAAATTGTATGAAGATAACTTACGCATTAAGCAAATCAATGAGAATATTTTCAAGCCAATAAATAGAAATCAAAAGTGGTAAAATTCTACAATTTGAACATGCAGGTAAAATGGATATTCACGTTGAGTATTTTATAAGATAAGGTAAGTAAATTTATATTAAAGTAGGTATATTGAAATGATTTAAATTTAATTTTAAACTACAGTAATATCTACAGCATTTACATCAATGGCTTCTAATTTGTCAACACCAGTAACATGACTATTACTATCCTACCTTATAAGTTGTTCGAATGCCCTTATTTACAATCTATTATGGGATCCTAATATAAATAGTAATATATGTATATAAATATATATATAACATTAATATATAATATCATAATGATTATAGAAATTCACTTTTACAAAATATAATAATACAAGCGACATAATTTCATTTGAAACCCATAAAATATAATGTCAAGTATTAATAAATCTAAATTAATATAATTTCTTTCTGCTAATAAATAACTAGTCTGTAAAGTGTGTAACATAACATTATTTTTATTTAAGCTCGTGAAATGTATCTTTATTTATTTTAAAATATGGAAATTATTTTTGTTGAATCTTTGATGATATATATAGAATGTTTAAAAAATATTCGTAAATAATTTCAAGTATACATATACATATCTATTTATCAAATATGTATGTTTCTCACACGTCAGTGTAATATGCGCACGACGTATAACAGCCATTAAATATGCTAATTTAGCAGGAAACGTCCGCTGATGGGACAAAAAAATACATATATTATGTTAGATTTTTTACGTGCATGATTTTTTAAATAACGATTAATTTAGCTTCAATGGTATTCTAATTGTAATAAAAAATAAATATTGATATATGTACATTTTATATTTGTGTCGAAAACTTTAAAAACAACAACGCTATATGTTTTTAAAATGGATCAATATTCATTCTCCAATTTAATAACACCCTTTTGTAGTATAATATTTTCAGAATTTTGTTCTTATGTAATTGTTTTCAGTGGAATATTTTAAACGAATTTTCAATAAGCAAAACTAGATTAGTATACAAAACGGGCCTATTATAACATCTGATATTCTGAGAGTGTAATGGGATAACATTCATGTAAGCTATATTTACGCTCAGGCCCTCCCTTAGTCTGTCACTTATTTCCTTCCGGTGATAAATTAAAATTGAATTAGTTTTCTTTTCTCATCGTCGGTTGTATTAATTTAGAACCTTCAAATTGAGTATAGGATATGAATTACGTATATTATTCTAAAGAGACTGCATCAAATATGGCGAAGGGGCGTGTGCACATAATTACACATTGAGGAATATTTTATGTGTGCAATTTAGAGGCAGCTTAATAGGTGTTAAATTAAATATTATACTGTTTGTTAAAGTCTATTTAAAAACATCTGAGTGTTTACAAATATTTCATTCTCATTTATTATTGAATATATATCTTAGTGTACGAATATATATATATATATTATTTTATATAAACTACTTTTAAATCAAATATTGCATTATTTTCATTTATAAATGGGTATTTTATAGTTTACGTTTGTATCTTGGATAATTATGCCTGTTTAACAGTGTTTATTCAGTATAGACAAGCATATCACAGTACATATATCTGACTTTATAGTGTATCTATAAAAAAAGAAGACTGTTTATGAGTATCCTATAGATAGCTATTGACTACCTTCTCCAAAATATACGAAGTATATATGAAAAACATCTCAAAGATATAAGTTTCATAAATTTAGGAAATAAGTCTTTTTATTGAAATTAATTGTATTAATAACGTATAATTACGACAATTTAGGGACATCTCCCGAGTATAATATCAAAATATATAATCAACATAAAACATATCATTTCCTTGACTATCATTGTTTGTTTATTGTCAAATACCACGTTATTAAAAGTTACAAACATTACTTTTTGAGATGCATTTACTCTCCGATTAATTATGACTTTTTGATGATATAACAATATTTTCATATCTATCTCTGCTAAGACGGATGCACATACAGTTTAATGCATTTTGTATGATTATGTAGTATTCATTTATACTAAGTACTTAGTACGAATTAATATTATTACTAATAAAATATAATGTATTTCAACCACCCAGTAAGAGAACAATACGTGGTTTACTAATAATACGCTTTCTCATTTTATACTAAGATACCGTGCAAATAATTTTGCTGAAATAACATAACTTAATATGCATTATATAATTATTAATTAAGAGAAATCCAGGTTTTTTGGAACTTATATGTTGGTTGATATATATGTATGTATAATTGGTAACTTATATTTAATTAAATTTTCTTAAGATAGAATTCTTGAAATCTCTGTGCTTGCATAACTAAACTTTTATTTCATAAAATTAATAAACTACAATGATTAAATTATTGTTGGATAATTTAATTTTTTACATAAACTTAAATCAGCCACAATAATATATGGTAAGTATTAGGTTTTAAGTTATTATATTTCATTATCGATTATATTTTGTAAGAAAATTTCTAACTTAACTTAACTTCAAAAATATAAAATAGATATCATGAATGATAGTAAATCCTCTATACTTACTAAATTTAATAAAATATATAAGAAACACAGAAGAGAGAATCATTTAACTAAGTTGATATTTAATTTCATGACAGTATTACTCAGTTATTAACTGTTTGCCAAATTAACTAGTATACTATTGATATTTTGAATAAAAATGAGTAATTGTACGCTTTTACAAAACATATGCCTATGTTTGTACACTTGTACACATTTTTTAAGTATGTACAATGATTATTAACATGTGTCAATGATTGATATTGATTATTTAATTATTTTTTGTAGGCCTTTTTTGTTTTAGATTAACATGAATATATCTATTAAATTATAATGTATAAAATAATACATATATTTTTAACAGTTAGTAGCATATTCTGTTTTAGTTAAATAAAATATTTAACAATTGAAATTCATTTCAGTCAGTTAATTTTCTTACTATACCGAAATATTAACTATTCTGAAATTACGAAATTTGTTGACCGATCGTAGATACGAGAACTTATTCAAATTTGTCTCACAAAATATGCTGATGGCTAAGAATAGGGTAGATTGAACGATTAGTCCACCTAAAGGACATATTGCTTAGCACAACGATTTATAGTCTCTACAGCAAGCCTTAATTATACATGCAGAAAAATATCGACGATTGACCGTGTATAGTGTGCAATTTGTGGACTCACGTCGTGATTACGATAAATTGGCTCTAGACATCTAGTAGGGATCATAGGCAGAGATAACCACAGTAGACATTCAGACGTTTATTTATGTGCGATAATTGTTGGACAGAGAATAATTATTGATGGCAGAGTTTATGTATCTTTAAATCGAACATCAATTATGCGTTGAATAATCTTGGTGCCTATATACTATAAAAATATAAAATTCTCAACACATTTACTATGTTACTGAACTCTTGGTAATTGTTACAGTCTATGTGGTCTGCATTTAATAGGTTTTAATAGATATTCATCCTATGTAGTGAGGTAATTTGAAATGTTTTCTTATTTTTATACTATAGGTTTGTCCCCTTAGTTTTAAATAGAGCAAACGACATACTGATTTCAAAATCACGAAATATAAATGAATTCACTTTTAAATTTTGTGATAATTTCTGTTTAAAGTAATATTCTTATATCTCTTCATGATATTAAATATATTAGTTTGAAATTAACCATTTCTGTGAACTTACTGTGAATTCTTCTATTTTGAATTATTAAACAAAATGATTAGGTATGCTTTTAAGATTTTATGAACGCTAAAAAATTAAACACCAGTTGGACACTTCGGGTGCACGATAAAAACTCTTAAAGTGTGAAAACTCGTACTTAAATACTCGTAATTTAACAACTCGTCTATGAATTTATCGTATTTAATAATTCGTATTTAATTAATCGTCATTTAAAAAATCAAAAATTTATTATTATAAACTCGTATCTTGCCCATATGTTATTTAATCGTATTTAAATAATTGCTTACAATTAAGGTGCCTGATTTATCTGTGTAAAAGACACAAATTGCCAAAAAGAATATCCCTGTAACCTATATACATTATTAAAAGTATGCGGCCGCTTACAGCCGCGACCACACCACGATTATTAAGCATCTCATCTATCATTAAGAAGCTGGCCACGTTATTCAAAAGTAACGGTTTAATATTGTATTTTCATTCTAATTACGAGATTTTATACATGATTTCTTTTTACGAGTTTACAAATATTTTTTCAATATAACTTTTCCAATACGATTAGTACATCGACGACTTTTTAAATACGAGTTTTTCAGTACGAGTTTTTTATGGACGATTTCTTGATATTTACAAGTTTTCACTATGAATCCGACACTTTAATGCCAACACATCAATTGGACTGTAATAATACGACATTCAATATACGAAATGTTATAAATATGTGGTGTCACTTGCTCCAGTTGCATGTTAATCATCTCTTTATCGTTATTTCTTTATAGAAAATAAAATTGTAAAAAATAATAAACTTTGAATTATTATTATGAAAATAAGTATATAATATAGGATAGAAAATATATTTTACTCAAAATACCTAGGGGAATGGATATACCAACATAATCCCGTTTGTAACACTGGGAAACAGTTTAATATTCAGTGTTAGGACAACTTTTTTACACAAATAAAGTATATGTGAATATGAGGCATTATATGTGTATATGTTTTTATTCCTTAGAGAAAAAGGCATAACAAATAATATTTAACCCAGCTATCATTCGGTAAGTTAATAAACATTGACAGAGTAAAAAAAGCTATAACTGTTCCGTTGGAGATGGGAAAACTCCCCATTGATCCCTCCTGGTGAACAAGACAGAAGATTTCGACAAATTAGATTACTTTGGCGGCCTCTAATTAGTTCATTTTATTAAAAGTATCATGACTGGTTACAAAACTGCGGAGATGCTAAGAAATTCACATAAGTGCAGTGATACAATAGTACAAGCAATTTTAATAATGTAGTGTTATGTGATGCGTGTATACATATTTTGTATATAGGTACCTTGTAGAAGACTATACTTGAGTCCATTCATCCAAAGTGCTGGCTTAATTAGGATTCTCTTGTTTCACTGATTTGTTACATTATATTATGTTAAATTATAGTGATCCTTACCTATACATTGGTTGTTAAGATAGTCAATAATTAAGTATACTATGCATATATGTATGATCATGATTTTTATTTACTTGTTATGCTTTTCTTCTGAAATAATTTCTTAAATAGTATTAATTCAATACATTTATTTTATTGTACAATAATATTGTTACTAAATTCTGGTAAATGTCTTTCAGAGTTCATAGTCATATATGAGTGTAATTATTATATACAGTATACAGCAATATTCCAATATTTTAATAGTCAGACAGCTTGATTAACTTTTGGTAAAATTTACGATAAACATATGTATATAGCAGTAAATGTCACAAATATGTAATATACATTTAACTTTAATTGTGTATTTTATTATTTTATAATCGGATAGGATATATTAGTGGCGTCTACTGTTTACTGTATTCTTTATATATATATATGTGAAACAGTGCAGTATTTGAAGTATACATTAAATAATATATTCTCACATTATATAGTAGTTCATAATTGAATTTTCGGGCCTTTTGACGTTAAATATTATGATTTTCTACTATTTGTATGACTATTATAAGAAACGTAACACATCTTCACATCTTAAATGTATAGTATACATTTAATATAATTATCTGTACATATATATGTCCATTTATATATTCCACAACAATACATTTTTGACATAGCATTTAATGCAAGGATAAGCAGCTAGCTTTGATTAATTGTATGACATTCAAAAAGAGTTTATATATATATATTAATACAATTCTCCAATTGTTTGTACTTGCAGTATACTTGTCCGAATGTTTTACTTAATTATACGAATTCTAACCTTTTGGTTGTAACTATAGAAACATGATTTTATTGAATGTTCATTTAAATAGTGTAATGTTAGTCCATTTGCTTGAACTGATGGCCATCATTGTATATAATATTACTTGAGCTACAGTAAAAGTGATGGCATTACATGGTTAGGGTTGCTATGTACATATACTATGTCTTGGGTTTTATAGTTTGGGCGAAACTATACATAATTGCAATTTTAATCTTAATATCAATTTTTTAATTTGACGATTTTATTGACGATTATTTATGTATTTTGGTAACTACATATTTGAATTTCTGAAATGTTATTTTAATCATATATACGTATATATATATATATTACTCAGAACTGTTTCGTTATATTTTGTTTTTGTCTTTCAGTAGATATTTATAACAGACACCCTCCCCAAGTAAAGTCAATAGAGCTAGATTTACATATTTTCTTTAGAAATATTTTACCACAGTAAGTATATAATTTGACTCGTCAATATAAATTGTAAGATACATTTTTTATGGAAATATAATATATATTTTGTTGCTAAAACGAATTATATTTCAGATGAAATAACATACATATATGCACATTATATTACTATTGGAAATAAGACAAAAACAGATATTGTGGATATTAATTTATCTATTATTTTACGTGTTATTTTTCTTTATAAATTCTATGTCATAACGAAGAAATTTATCAATTATATATAACACATAATACATATAATTTAAATACTATATTTAATTGTAAAAACTCGCAGTATATGTATAGGGCAATATGCCATTAAAGTTTAATGATATATATTAAATAAATATAATAATTGATTATATCCATTTTGCACAATTCACTATATAAAATATAGGTAGCATATATGTATATTTAACTTAATAATTGCATATAGTGATATATTCATTTAGTTTTGATAAACATGTTTAAAATGGTTAGAACCTTCAACATATTATGTAGATGATAACTAATTTATATTTCTGAATAATCTGTTTGATTTCATTAGAAGCAGGTCGTCCCTAACAGTGTAGTGTTTTTCTCTATGATTGTACATTCAATACATATAAATGTTAAACTTATGTATCATTAAAATAAATTAAAATAATTTTGCCATATCGTTGCAGTATTAAATACTATTCATACATAATATATTATGCAATAAAATATTGAATATTTCAAGTATAACATTATTTTTAAATTGCGTTTTTGAAATTATTTCCCTATATACATATATATATATATTATATTATATTAATTTTATATCGACGTTAAATCGGTAAACAAATTAATGCTTATTCCTTTAACTATGTACTGTAATAAAATATCTTCTAATTGAAAGCTCTTTGCATTTTCAAATAAGTATATATACATTTATGTATTAGTAGATATAATTGTCGTTTTTATATATTTAAATGAGAATATAAAACTGAATACAATAATGCTAGTATTACATTGAATTACATGCAATTTTGAATGAAAATACAATGGTTATTGTGAATAACTACAAAATTTTAATGTATCTATGTACCTATGTTATAGCAATAACAACAACTACAAAGTAGACGCTTCCTCCTGATTTACAGATAATTGCAAGCTTATTATTTGACAATTCGTTTAATTACAGTAGTTTGTAATTATTAATATTATTTTTTCGATAAAAAATCTGAAAATAGTTATTTAAAAAATGTTGTTTTATAATATAGAAACAAATATATTAATGTTATGGCATGATGCTTATTGAATTTTTAATGTTAATCTATATTAGATATATGCAGTCATAGTATTGTACAATATTACAAAATATAATACAAATTATGTTATTACAACTTTTATAAGATTGATCTTCTAGTGTTCGTAGCATGATTATAGCTTAATACTGCTATTGGGGAGTATAAAAGGAAGCATATTATATTGTTAAGGTTCACATATCGATTTCTAAACAAAACTATATTCACTCCAACTGAGTTTACTATCTACCAATATGATCCCCCATTTTTATGAATATTTTGATCCATAAAGCTATTATTTACTCTTATATACAGAGAACTGCAACACTATCATTTTTCTTAATCCAATCACAAAATGAGAACATATTTGTTATTTTAAAGTAAGTATCATTTTTCTTGAAGGCGGTTTATCGTAATCCATTAATTTGCTAATATGACTTATTGTCTGATTTTTTATTATTTATATTATATGGTGTAATTTTGAACTTAAAATGATGCAAGGCTTTGGTACACTGTGTAACATATTATTTTACTATATTTTGTAGGAGTCACCTATATTGTATAAAATCAACTCCTCAACATAACGTTTTTTTACTAGATATACTTTACAGTATGTTATAGATTTAATCATACTTTTATATGTAAAAGATTATATATATTTAATTTAATTTAAATAAAAAAAAAATACATATATTATAGTTAAGAAGAAGATTAAAAAAAAATAAGATAAACTAACTATTGTAGAGTCATTTATTATAACAGTTCAAACGTTTTCAAATATGCAATTTTTTTTATTAGGAAATTTAAAAATGTGTACAAAGTGTAAATATTACAGATTAAAATTAAGAAATGACTATTACAGAGAAAACATGTATCAGAACGATAGAGAAAGAGTAGGTAGATCAATTAAAAAAGGAATAAAATGATAAGAATATTTAAGAAAAAAGGAGAAACCTTGGTTGGCAAGTTAACTATTTAAAGAAGGGGAAGACAATAAATTGAATATGCAGATATTCTAAAACACAAAGATTAAAATCCGATAAATTACAAGCTAAAATTTTGAAACTATTACAATTATAATAATTAGAAGAGGAGTTACATTTAAGAAGATGGTCACCAATGTCACTATTAATTTCATGCTCCTTCATTCTTGTGTCTATGTGGCGTTTTGTCTTATCAATGTACGATCAGGAAATACATGGAAATCAAAATGAATGTAAACAATAGAGCTTTATTAGATCTTGAACAACAGTTTTATTAGAAATTACAGAGCTTTTTGAAGACAGAAAGAGACTAAGATAGCGGTTGATAAATGATACAGGATAACTGTTTTGAATACAAATTAGTTTCAATTTAGAACATTTATTGTGAAATAATTTCCAAAAGGAACACATTTCAAATAATCTGTGAAGGAGACAAAAAATCAGACCTCTTTTCCCTTTTAGGCAATTACTTATATTAATTTAGTTTAATGATAACATAATATAAGCACAATAACGATCTACAAATAAAATGTATACACCTCCCAGAAAGCAAGGTTCTTTAAAAATTATATTTACAATAAAGATATTATTATAATACGATTTATTAATTTAACATTAACTATATAATTAATTGATCACAACTAGTATAGACTTCGTATATACATATACATGTAGACTATAGTATGGTAGAATAATTACGCATTCAATCATGTTTGTCTGATAAAAGTGTGCACACACAAAAAACCTAACGAAAACTTTATTTTTATTTTTAATGGTGAGCATCAGATTCTATAGTTTGTTGGATTTTGAAGAATTTAAATATTTCGAACGTTAGTTCTACGATAAAAATGAACATATTATCTTTCATCTACCTAGATGTAAGTTGAAACATTCGATTGATTTTAGAAAACTAACAAAAAACTTAAAGCTTATCCAAACTGAGTTTATATCCGTTTAAATGTGAGGGTTCAGTTCACAAAGCTTACAAGCCAAACTACTACCAAAGTTATTCATTAGACTCGTTTTGAGTGTAACTATGTTTATCTTATAAATTACAAAAGAAAAAACTACATTATCAATACATATTATTAAAAATTATACAAATAACATATTTTCGGGGTTTTTCCTTAAAAATTCTATCTCATTTTTTAACATCTATTCGATATAAATTTGTTCAATAGAGAGAATGGCATTAAACCTAATTTACAAATGATTTTTTTAACATATATATTTTATCACAGACATAGAGATTATATCAATACCAATTGATTTTATATATATATTGACGTCTAATATATCGCTCACCTAAACATATATGTATAAAGAACGCGAGAAGCTGTTCGTTTTAGTACTGGAATTTACGATGCTCTAACTGCTGCTCACTTAAATAGAATTTGGGATTTGCGAATTGAGTATAACTGTTTCGTAATATGTTCTGTCTGCTGTCTGTTTTGCCTCCACAAATGTATGGTATCAAGAGCGTTATCAAGTTTCCGGATTATTTTAAATTAAACTAGAAGCTGCATACATTATATTCTCAAAACTCATCTAAAAGTAAGGGAACTGAAGACATAATCAAGGGAGCTTTTAAGCTTAAAAGCACTTTAAATATACGATTTCTCAAAGTTTGCAGTTTTTGAATTATTTAACACGTTATTTAAGTATTGAAAAAATCTGGATATTTATACATTTCATAATGTGACCCATACCCTCGATCGTTTGTAATATTGGGAAATATTTTATAGAATAATCAATAAATATGTTCTGAAGAAAACATATTATAGTTTATTTGATGGTAAGATATATTATGCTTTCAGCAAAACCAGTGTCAATATTGCAGACACAAGAAATGTCAATGCAATTTTTCGAGTCATAACAAGAGATCTATTAATGTTTATCTTATTACACAATTTAAGTATAAGTAAATATTTAAATAAATATTTACACAGAATGTTTTAACATCAACTGATTACCATAAAAATCATCGTGTTTCTTTGCTTTTAACAATAAATCAATATTTCAATTGGAATTCCTAGTTAATTATTTAAATTAATAATAATCTATTTTTGAATATTCCTGTTGTATCTATTTTATAATAAGATTTTTTAAATCTTTTTAAATACTAAATGTGTATATGTAAAAATAATTCCAAATTATATTTTTGTAGATATAGATGAAAAGTATAATTAATTGAAATAGATAATATAACAAATATATACATAATATAACATAAAACAAAACTAAAAAGTTTAACTACACAAAAATTCATTCAAAGAGATTCATTATTTAAAATCGTTAACCTACATAAATGAATTCAAGAATTCAGATGCATTTGACATTTTCCTCTTCGTTATGATATTTTATATGATATTTAGAATGCATTATATTGTGAATATTATTAGATATATATAATATATCCTACGTTTTTATATTATAAGAAATTAAAATTCTGCAACTATAAGTTGTGTATAAACATTAAAAAACATACCTACTGATAGCATTAAAGTCATTTAAAGAAGGAATTTGTTTAACACGTAAAATTTAATTGAATATGTATTCATTTATTTAAAAATCATATATCTTTCTCTTTCCCACAAAAATGTATAAGTTAATTAGGACATTCTTAACAAAAATGTAAAAGCAATTTTAGTACAATATTCGACGTAAATGAACATCAATTTGAATGTTTAACCCATAACAAATGTATTGCTTTGAACTTATTTTAATTTGTAAATTAGTAAACGAAATTTTTTATAGAGCTAGTATTTATTTATTTTCGTTTACAAAATATTAACAATTTTCTTTGAAAAGGGTTTCTTTTTAAAGTAATAATTATCTTTTTTAGAAAATATTTAAGTACGCAGTAATTAATATTTTCGAATTATATATGTGTACTAAATATATATTGTTTACATTTCGGAATCTGTGCATGAACCAATGCGTACTTAACTGACATAAAGCTAAGGAAACGAAGAAAGTACACTAGATAAAAACAAGGAAGTAATAATGAGGTGAGATTTTCGATGCCAAATTCAGCTGTTTTGTTAATTATATATAGATATTTGGCAATCGATCTTTCCAACTTGTCTGTGTATATGGGTCTATAAACTATTTTTGTTTTATTAGAATATTTATAATAGGTTCCTGATTTTGTGAGGTGCTGGCGAACATTATTAATTGCTATATTTATTATTCAGTTTTTACAAACTGTGTATGTTATAAATTTATTCTGCTTACATAATAAAATAGTAGTGTGAGTTATGCTATGAAGTTTTATTAATAATTTAAATGTCATTTAACATGTTATGCAAACATATTCTTAAACATTAAATATGGTCAATTTATATCTCAGAGTAGCTATAATTATCCATGCCATTCAACACATTGGTTATAACAGGAACAAAATAATATATAATATTATAGATATAAGAATAGCATGAACAATATATGTAATAGTTTCAAATCTACAAATCCTAAAAATTAGCTCAGAAAATTAGACGTAAATTAAAAACTGCAATAAGAAGGATAAAAACGTTTCATGCAATTTAGTAACGACTAAAAACAGCCTTCGTGGGATAATATCTGCAATGTATGAGAAATGCCTGATTGAGAAATAACTTGCACACTGCTGAGGGTGCAATATAAAATAACTTATAATATGCTCGTGCGATATTTCATTCAAAGCAAACACGCTATCAATATCAGATTACAGTAAAGTGGAACTGAATTCTTTTCACAATATGCCTTTGTATTGTATACAATTATACTATTTCATTTTTAGAAATGAATATTTATAATAATATTTTAGATGACTGGATTTTCATTACACTATAAATACAGTTGTAAGTAGCATGAAGTATTGTATAAATTGATTTAAATTCACTCTGAGCATTTTGTGGCATTGCACACCTTACTATTTTAACAACATTTAATCTAAACGAGGAACGATATTTTAATAAATAAAGGTAGTGACTATTGTTCAAAAATACAAACTACTAAATTAATGTATTTATTTACTATATAATATTCCAAATTTTCCGTGGAATCACCTTGGTAAGACAATTTAAAAAAATGCTTAGTTTTTGCACTCAATCCTACAAATAATAACTAATTCCATGATGCACCAGATCGATTGCTAATGATACCTACTCTAAAAAATATATTGTTATATAAGTCTCCATAATAGTTTACGAATGCATCAAAGTTTAGAAGTCAGTAATAATTAATAAATTACTGACAGAACTAAAAAACAGTCAATAATATAGGGGCATGGTATATATATTCAATTTAATGTTTATTGAAATAAAAAAGTTGCAAACTCGCTTTATATTAAGCGTATACATATATATTTTTAAACCTCTGGGACATTTCGCCACAGCCTGCTTTGGCAACCTGAAAAATAACAATCTAAAACAGAGGTGTAGGTATATGTGTATATGAAAATATAAATAATTAAATAAATATGAATTAATTAAAAGTTATTTAAGCATAATACGAAATATATTTATATTTTGATATACATGCTACTCCTGTTTTATAATGTTAGTAGTTATAAGTTGACAAAATTGTAGCGAAATATTCCTGTGTTTTAAAATACATGTATACTCATAACTTTTCAGCACGGGTGGTTTGTAACATAAGATAGTGTGTAACTTTTTTAAATATATGTTATCAATAAGTTAAAATAAAAATAAATTACATAAAATAAAAATATCGTTACGCGTTTTATGAAATATTAATGTATATTTAATGAATAACACATACCTACGCATTTTACAAATTTTGTATTCATGATCATTTTGATCATCTATATAATTACATAGGTACATAATTATCTACATAAATACCTATGAATAATTTAATTTTTAATTTTAAGTGTACATTTTCAGGATAAATCTTTAAATAAACATATGTATATGATTTTGTTTTTCTTAGCACCAACACTTTTTATATTCACATGAATCATAACTATTAAATTGTATTAATATGGCATAATATTGTAAAAATGATTTTACTTTACTATGATCTTAACTTTTACAATGAAAATAAAAATGATATTATGCAAATTATAATTTAACATCTATGTCATTAAATGGAATTCTTAAATTAGACTATTATCTTAAATGTAAAAAAAATTCAATAAATATTGATATGATTTTAGTTCGACGTTGTCACAGCTTAATTTACATGGTGATCTTTTTAATCAGTAAGAACTTTTAAAGTAAATCAGTGAATCAATTTCTTCGAATTATAACTCCCTCTATCTACCATATTCCTTGAGTTTAATACCACCCCCACCCCTCCGGTCGCATATCTTCCCCAGCATCTACTTTGGCCCTGTGTGCGACTTTGCTCTCATCCCAGTGGCACGTCTTCTCCCATTTTGGGACATTCCAATCATCTCGCCGGGGGGAACGTCAGCTCGGATCGAGGAGAATAGACACCAAGAATACCGAACTCTCACCCGGATTGGACCTACACAAGCTACGGACTTCCTCAACTTCTTCAATCAACTCTTCAGAAGGTATCACTGGACCTCTGGAGTTCTGCTTTATGAAAAAAGTGGACAGGTGAGTAATTATTTGTTTGACAGCAAATGCAGTAATTTAATGATTATGAAATATTCGTACACACAAAAGTATATTTACATAAATGCATGCTATCTAAATAGATTTAGGTATAGAGATTAAAATTAAAATCATATTGGTTTACACTCAAATTACAAGGATAATTAATATCTACACTTAAAATTAATAATATAATAATATATAATTATTTGAAATATATGAATCAACATTATATAATTGTAAATAATAAAAAAAAAAATGTATATGTAGTAATATTTTTTTATTTTGGTATTTTTAGAATACACGTTCACCATAAAATCAGTTTTTATTTTTCACATGCCGCGTTCAACTTATATGTAATTTGAAATATTTGGTAATCATAAAATAATCATTATACAAAGAGTGTTCACTCTTATCGATTTCATATACATCGCGCTGTAAATCGTCGTATATAGAAAATCGTTTTATTTTAATAAATTTGATGTAAATGAGAAGGTAAAAAATAGTATTAAATATTTTGATTAAATTAATTTTAGCAACAAATATATTTATTCATACAATTTTAGCATGTGTTATAGTTGTCTATAATAAATAATTTATTGCCTGTATATCTCAAACTGTTTTACTACATACACGATTTAATAGCTCTCAGTTTTTAAAACAATATTTTGCATAAGCTCTTACGTAGGTATATAGTAGTATTGAACTGCATGCAGTATTTAAAAGAGTGAACACTCTTTGTATAATTACTCAATGTTGGTAATATTATGCAACCCAATACATCGTTCATTTCCAAATATACAACTTTAATACAAACATTTTTTTAATGCCAATTTAATCCATCATACAAAAAACGTTCATGTGTTTTATTCAATTAATATTATACAAAAAGTACCAGTACAAAAGGGCAGTTCCTACGATCACTCACTTGTGATATACCAACTCAGATTTTCAGAATTTTACAGTTATATTGAAATCATGTTAAGGGATATTCTTAGTTCTAACTTAACAGTTTAAATAATTCCATACTAATTCCATAGCATTAGGAATTTGGAAGTAAAATGAACAAATTAGTTTACATTTGGATACTTTTAGTATCCTATTCTAAAGGTCAAACTAATCAATTTTGTACTGATTACGTGTTTCACACAATGCTATAAAGTATAAGTGTATTTAATATATATATATATATGTATATCACATAGGTATCACATTAAAATTAAAGTATTATATATACATATATTGAGAAAAATATTTATTTGATCAGTACATTTTTTTATTTTGTGTGATTTTATAAATTATCCATAAAATGATTATTATTAGTACATCTGAAATTTAATTATTCAACATAAAAGGTAAACAAATAAATGACTATAAATAAATTACAATATATAAATGTTGTTTAGATATTCGCAGAAAAATTCCATTGAATAACATTACGATAATTAGAAACTTATAAAAAATACGTTGAAGTTGGACATATTAAAAGCTAATCACGTAAAAGTCAGCTCTTATACAAAATCATTATGTATTGCTTCATTGACCTGCTAAACTTGGCAATAACATAATTAATCTTAAATAACAACATATTATAAGTATGCACCTACTTTAACAGGAGCTATTCATTTGTGTAAATGCATTTTACTTATGAATTTATAAGCTTGTACGTGTTACCTAAATATTAAATCAGATAATAATTCTAACTGTACTAATTAAACATATGTTACGTAATATGTTTTATAAAATTCTTAGTGAATAATGTTTCATTTATAAGTTCTATGTGTTCTGTATGCCATATAGTAATCAAACAAAAGTAAACATGTATGTTTTCATATTTTCATCAATTTAGATATGTTATGAGCAGGTAAATAAAAACATATATATATATATATAAATATAATATAATGATAAATTAAAGGTATTGGTTATTTCAGTATTTTTCAAAGTAACTTAATTTTATTATTTTAGCAAATTTTTTATCAAATTTATACTACTGAGTTTAACTTTAAACGATGGATATAACTTTCATAAAATAAATAAACTATATTTTGGATATGGAAAGCTGATTACTTCACTTACTCAAATTTTTTTAAAAGGATTAATTATTCTAGATAAAAGCTATCTTGAATAACGAACACAAGCTGTAAAGCTACCCAAAGGGGAGTTCTCTCGCCATCTTTATTCTGTGTTTACATCAGAAACTTGAAGAGTTTCAACTCCATCACACTTATCAAATACGCCGATGACACCAGCACAATAACACCACATACTAATTCCACCAGGATAACGACTAAAATTCATAACATCCTACTCAAAATTGACTTCGACAGCAGAGACCTTGGTCTCTCTCTAAATTGTAAAAAAACTCATCAGATTCTGGGCATAACCAGAAACAACCGACCACAAGCCCCTGATCCCTCCTTTGCTTTCACCGATAATATCAAACTCCTGGGTGTCACGTTTAGCTCCAACAAGAAATGGAAAATCCACATTATCATCTGTGTAAAAAGCGCTTCCAAAAGCGTATATTCTCTGCGACACCTAAAAACATTATTGATAAGAAATCGCTGCTAAAATGTATTTCTCGAACGTGCGCAGCATCATGAAATACGCTGCCCCATTGTTCGTCGGGATAAACCAAGAAGATGCCCTTATGCTAGAAAATCTACAAAAAAGCTCTCAGAATAATATTATTTCCCAAAGATATCTACACCAACATTCCTTCACTTAAAATAAGAAGCCTTGAACAGGCAAAACAACTATTTCCTATTGTGCACCTTAACCCTAATCATGCGCTCCATGAACTGACACCACGCATGCTCCCTAGGTCTCGCAAATTGTCGCAACCATTTGCCCGGCCTGATTATTATAGACAATATTATTTCTTCCCCGAAACTACCACTGTTATAAATCAATACTTTTTTTATATAATCCCCTTTTCTATACTGTCCTCATATATAACTCTTGCTCCTTTTTTTGTTCTGTACTGTCCATCGATATTGCCTCCCCCATGTACTGTACTAGATTTACATTCATGTACTTTTAACTGTAATATACACTTATTATTATTATTATCATTATAAATATATAATTTACTAAAATATATTGAGAGTAATGTTTTGCATATTGCCTATATATGTACATATAATTAAAATATAACATTGGTTTATTTGTAATATTGGTAGCATCACAGAAACATTAGTAAACGTTTTAAAATATATACAGATTTGATACATATATAAATGAATACACTTTTCAAGATTTCAATTTAGTCGGTTGAAAATATTTAGGAGTTTTATAAATTTATTAACATATATGAATATACACTTATGAAATTTTCATTGCATTTATAGTGACGGTAGCGCGCTATTAAACCGGTTAATCACACCGCTGAGGGTCCTAAGTCCCGCACCTTATTATTATTTTACTACTGCATCTCTGTATTGTCATCTTTTCTTTTGGTCTGTTTTTGGTTTAACATATAACAACCACAGGCATAACTTAAAAAACTTCTTATTTCCTAGATCTGCGCTATTTTGTAAAAGTATAGTTTGGTTGATTTCTAGCATTCTCCTCCACCATAGGTATTTGGTTTTATTTTTGCTGCAGTGTAAATTACTCTAGGATGTTTTTTACTCTTCTGTCCAGAAGCAGCTATTCTTCTACCTTTGGTGCTACCTTTGTCTGTTAGTCATCTTGTTGTATAGTTACCTTTTCTTTCTCTTTTTTTGTTTTTATCTTTTTATTTTTATTTTCCCCTTCTTTCTGGTTAAATGAGTAGATTTTGACTGCTGTTTTATCAACTTATGATGATACTACTTTAATAAAAAATAATGTATACAATGATTACGTATTATACTACTTATAAGTAATAATAATAAATTACGATATACTTAAAATAAATAATAATAAATAATAAATAAAATAATGATAACTTACTATAATACATATTCGAATTAAGTATATATATGAGATAAAACCGAGATTTACCATGTGCAGCATATCATTAGAAAATAAAATAGGCCTAATTAGTTCAATAAATGTATTTGTGTCTTAGATTTATAAGATCCACTCCCTAGTATGCATGCTTAATATGTCATATTGTTATATATATGTATATAGTAATGAACAATTTCTAAAAAAAATAGCATTTTGTTAATTTTTCTTTTATTGTGAGTACCACCAAATGCCCCAGTGTCTAACAGGTAGCATCAGTGTCTTTATTTTAAATTGAAATAAAATGTTATCAATTCACCAAAATTAAATGAATGTGTTAGCCATATTTAAATGAATTATAGTTGAATGCGGAAAGGTACAACGTCAGAAAATTGTTTATGATTATATAGTATGCATTTAATATTGTTAACTAAATTACAAAAATAATAGTTTTCTTCCATACAGTAATGCATATGAAATAATGAAGAAATATACAAATACTTTCTTGCATATAATCTGTTTAAATTTAAACGTATTAATATGTCATTAAATACACTAAATAATAATAAATTTTTACTTTCGTTTTTTTATTTCAAAATACTTAAGAGAAAACATTTATAATTTTCTAGATTTTTTTAAAAGTGTAGCTACCTACTAGTTTAGTCATTCAGGCAAAATAATTTGGACAAATTGCTAACAAAGGTTTGATGATTAATATAATTGTAGATAGGTAGAGGTCCCAACTAACACCTCTAAAAAGTCTGAAGCCAGGGAACTTTAGGAATTTTTCTAAATCATTTTTTCTGATTTTCCATATTAATGGATATGAAAGATTTTCTTTATTTCGTCTAATTAACTTTAAAAATCTTATTTTTTAGAAAATTTATCTTTGAGAAAATTTATATTTTATTCTTATCTTTAGATAACATATTTTATATCAATTTGTTGCTCTAAGTGTTTCCTATATCATTTAAAATAGAAATTAGCTTCAAATATTGAATAATTCAAATTCTTTATACTTTACAATATTGATAATTAGAGTATTTTGAGGATTTAAGGCTAAAAGTGGTTTAATTATCAATATTGTAAAGTAAAGTATATAAAATTTTAATTATAGGATAGTTGAGGCTAATTTCTATTTTAAATGATAGGAAACACTTAGGGCAACAAATTGTTATAAAATATGTTATCTAAAGGTAAGAATAAAACATAAAGTTTCTAAAAAATATAGTTTTAAAGATTATTAGATAAAACGAAGAAAATCTTTTATATCCATTAGTACCTACTCGTATGGAAAATCAGAAAAAGTGATTTAAAAAATGACTAAAGTTGCCCAGTTTGGGACTTTTCAGAGGTGTTTGTTGAGATATATATCTATAATTATCAATAATCAAACCTTTGTTAGCAATTTGTCCAAATTTTTGTGAATTTTTAGCCAGAATGACTGGACTACCTATATTTAAAATTATCTGAATTCTGGAGTTTAAAAGATTAATAGTTATTGTTTATTGATTTTTTGGTTTGTATTTTTATTTAAGAGAAATTGTAAAAAACGACAAGTTGAAACAGCATATACATTTTAATGTTAAAGCAAAAATGTTGAAATATTATACATATTATGTATAATATTTCATGACCACAATTATTATTTCAATTTTAATATTGTACACAATATTAAAATTGATACGTTGTTTCAACTTATCGTTTTACAATTTATTTGTTACGAATTTACAAACATATGTATAATCAATAATTTAATTCCTTTAAACTACTTCGAAATTCAGATAATTAAAAGTATGTGCATGTTAGACAAATTTAGGAAAAATAAAATTTACATATATCATTTTTCCTTAAATATTTTAGAATAAAAAATTGATTAAAATGTTAGACTATTTATTTATTTATTTATTTATGTTTTAAACAGATTATACGTAAGAAAGTTTTCATATAATTCAACAGTAATTTGAAAACATATATGGTTTATGGTACTATATTGCTGATTATTTAGTAGAAATAGATTTATGTCAAATTCAAACTCACCGCTTTTGCCCATTCGACGCCCCAGATTTTGGCAACTATTTTCTCCATAATAAAAATCACCGTGGCAATACCAATTCCAATGAGGAAGAATATAAACGCGCCACCCAGTGTGTCCAAGCTGAGACCTGAGATACGTGGTTAATATGGTAATATTAGTTTTGAATTTTACTTCGGACGTATTAGAATGTTAAAATTGTTATTCAAAATATTTTTATTTGAATAATTAGTACTTATTTTAGTACTAAACATAGTACACAACAATGGTAAACAGAATATCCATTTAATAACATTATGGAATATAGAATGCTTATTAACAAACAATTTATAAGGCCAGAATATTATTAATCGTGAATATAATGTGTGTGGACTTTCTGAATTTAAGACAAACACAATTGGAACAAGGCTATCACTGTTTATTTTGAGGTATTTATATATCCAAAATTAAATTTCAACCCGTTCTATTCAAGTATTTTTTATAAATACATTACCCTATTATAAATATTTAGTTACAAATATGATACATATTCAAAACATATTCATTAAAAAGCCTGTTTGTTCAAGGGAGATTAAGAAATGTTTTTCTATGCATAAATATATGCATACACACGTGGTACAATGTATTATTCTGCAGATAAAACCACACTCCTCTCTATTGACAATATTTGAGCATACTACTTTCCTTTCATTGGTGAAGTATACTTATTTTAGAAGTCATTTTATGTTTATTAGAAATCATCAGCGGGTCATTCCTGGCATCAGAAATATTAAAACTATACCTTATCTAAGGATATGTTGACAGTTATTATTTACCTGCATTTGCATCAATAACGGGACATTCCACCTTGTTCTGTGACCACCACTTCACTTTCAACTGTTCTAGACGACGATCTCGTTGAAGAAGCAAAATTCTACAAAACAGGATCATTTCATTTTAATATGTTTCTTGAAATATTGTAGTTATTTAAGGAGAAATTCTTGACTTAATTAGTTGAATAACATTTAAATTATGTTATGAAGCAATGGACATGAGCAACAATGGGAACAGTTTCTTAGAACCAGCTTCATTTAAGAAAGTAATAAAATAACTATCATTATTTGCCATAATATACATCCTTCTAAAAACTCAATTTGACAGATTAATGCTACTGTTGACTTTATTATAAAAAGATGTTAAGTTTAGTTTAATGTAAAGACTATTTATGTTTATTAAGATAATATATTTGTATTTTTTTATTAATTAAATTAATATGTGTTTAGTCTGATTACTATAAAAGGTATTTATGTTTATTTAGATAATAATCTGTATTTTTAATACATTCATGGAATTCATCTAGAAAAATTCCAGATGATGTTATTAATAGCATTAAATTATATTTCCTTTATAATATTAAATAGATATAATTTGTGTAACTAATTAAAGTCTAAAGTTTTCTAGATGAATTTATTAACTAAGTGTTATATACAAAAAATTATTCGAACATATTTCTGGTTGTTTTTACTTTGTTGTATACTTATTGAATTTATTAACAGTTTAAAATATGCCTTTTTTATTATAGTTTGCATTAATAACTAGATCTTGTTGTAATTACAAGCTGCTTCATTGTCCATATCACAAATACTTTGTGATATTTACATGTGAATGTAAAAGCATAAGCTAGAATATAATTAAATTTTTTATGAATATTTCTTGCTACAATTAAATAAAAATTATAGTTTTACACAAATTTACACATACGAATGTTAGCTTACACAAGATCAAGGTCTTTGACAAGCGGCGACTTGTTCTGTAAAACGATTCCATAAGGTCGCTGTCCGAAGGGCTCTCCAACAACGTTGAGCTCGCAACTTTGAGCGACGTGAAACTTGATGAGTGGTGTCTCCATAAAAACAGCCCAGTTATCCTGATGGGGATAACGGAACGGTGTTATTAATTGAAAATGAAATCGAGTTATTATTTAGTTTTTTTCTGATATTATATCAAATAAATTTAGGAATTAATATTCAAAGAGTAAATAAATGTTTTGCACATTTTTACTTTGGGTTGTTTGTTAGACTGTGTAGATGAATAAAAAATGTTTTCCAACTTTAATTGTGCACAGTTACTATACACTTTTCTATATTTTGCTAAACGTATAAGTTATATAGACATAAGAGAAGTATAGGTATATACTAAATATATATACTTAATTTGAAATAAATCATTTGATTTAAAAAATATCAAAATATCATTTTCATCTGATAATGCGGGAAAGTTTTACTACAATACACATGATTTATTTAAATTAGCATAACATTAATTACCTCACGTTCATAATCGATATTTACTATAAAAGCGTGTTTTAAAATTATAACTAGTTAAGCATGCGACTTAAATAGAAAATTGATAAATATTTTAGTTTTATTATTTTTTGGTTTTAAATAAAAATAAAGGAATAATGAGTCAAACCACAATGCATACATTATCACATAACAATATAATTGTCCGGCCTGGAGAATCAAAATCAGTACCAATGTTTAAAATCTTATTACACCCTAATAAGGATGCGGTGAATTATATCCTAAATAAGACAAATTTATTAAAATGTGCAGAAATGTCTCACAATAAGAATTTTATTAAGGGCATTTTCAGTGGATGGCAGGAACCCCCAAAGCTTCATCCGGTTGAACATGTTAGTGTATCGCTCCTCAATCGGATAGCGCCATGTGGACATCTTAGCAGCCTCACTCACTGTGGCCAAAGTTCCCACACCAGCCTTGGTCCAAAACTTGAAGATCTCGGCCTCAGCATTCTTGAGACGATCGAAATGCTACCAAAAAAATAATGGAATGAGCTATGGTCTAAATTTGGTGCAGATGACATGTTTTTTAGTAAATTTACAAAATACAAACTAGATATGTAGCTGTTTTTGTGTTACAAAATTTAATGCTGATTGTTTTATTAAAAATATTCGTATATAATTGAAAATCAGACGGAAAATATTTAATGAATTTTAAAATATCCCTATAGGATTGACTCAAACAGAATTTAAATTACAAAACACAGTTTTACTTCCTGTATTAGTATGGTGCATAAACTATTAAATGATTCTATATAGGACAGTATTTAGGACAGTATTTAGGACAGTATTTAGGACAGTATTTAGGACAGTATTTAGGACAGTATATATAGGACGATATCTATATTAGAAATAGCAATGTCAACCTTACAGTTGATACAAAAATTGCTGCATGTTTATGATGCCATTTCGGAATGACTAATTAAAATTTGCATTTCATTTGCATATTCCCAGTCAACTAGTTATCTGAAGCACGTATCGTACATGAATTTAATAAACAACTTTAACTGGCAAATAAGTATCATTTTTCACATATGAATGGATCCAACAACAATATTAATAATTCAAATAAAGACGCGTTCGCAGCTAAAAATGTTTAAAATCGGAACAAAATAAGGAAATAAATTATTTTCTCCAGCAAATATGTATTAAGTATATAAAACATTTCCTTTCGCATTTTAGAAATTTCAGCCAACAGAGACAGCAAGCAATATAAATTGTTGCATAATGATATTGTGTGCTATTTATATTCGTATATATATTGCTTTAAATTAAAAGAATTATAAAATATAACTGCTGTGAAATAAAAAAACATAAGAAGATATAGTAACCAACCTCATAAACTGCGGTATCCTTGACAACCGAGTACTTGTATGTTGTCTGTTTGGCATAGGCCTCGAGAGAATCAGGTGGTGTGGTCAACTTAGCGACTGTAAGCTGGGCAGCCAAGTTGGCAGTGTACATGGCCATCATGAGGTAGGCAAAGAGCCAGAATCCAACTACGATCACACGACAAGAGATCGAGCGAGGATCGAAGCTCTCACCTGTGTGGGGAGGATGAGAAGGAAAGGAGAGGCTTAGCCAGGAGCGGTTGATGGAACTTAAAAGGAAAGATGGATGTTATACCCAAAAGCTTGTAATATTTACTTTGACTTCTCACGTTTGGAAACTGCTATACGAAGCAATTATCCGAGGATATTTATTTGCAATTAAAAATTACAGTAACACGAAACGCTGACAATTTTATAAGCACAGCTGATTTCTTCGTGTCAGCCAAATTACTCGTAGAAATCTAGGAGCATAAGCTTATAAATAAGCTTGCAGTAACCCGAAAATATTAGCTTATAAAATTATAAATATATTTTTCATCATTTTTTATTTGTGTCCATTGTATCATATTGTCTTTAAGCATTAGTGAAAATTAATAGCGAGTGTAGAGTTAGGATACATTTTAAATATGACAACACATTTAAGGATAGTTATAGGTTATCATACGATTGAGTGGCGTTTTATTGAAGAAACGATGTGAACGACCGGCGAGCGCAACTTGTACAAACTTTAATTAATAGATAACTAACTGTCTCTTAAATATTTGATTCACTATTGACAATCTTTGTTAACGTATTACAATTTTTAATAAGACTGTTTTCTAATAAATATTTAATAAGATTAAATAAAATAATTGTGGATTATACTCATAACATTCTATATCGAAAATTCTGTATATGTATATATATAATAATATAAAATATAATAAAAATATAATATTACAATATAAACATATCTAGTGATAATAAATCTTTCTTAGTTGATACATCTACCTTTTAATATTTACTTATAAAAAGTTTCTATCAAAACGCTTAGAAATCGTAAATACATTACTTATTAATATAGATACATGAAAATAAAATTGTTAACAAAATGAAACAATGTACTAATCTGTTATCTTTTAATTTTTTAATGTTCCAATAGAGGCAAAATAGATCATAATCTATTTTGATTGTTAACATGTTGACATTAATAATTATTAATGTCAACATGTTAACAATCAACGATATTTCATCGTTGAATACTTTTTAATTCCCAATTTATAATTTCCAGTATCACATTTATACGCATTAGGGTTTTTATTTCATTGTCTAATTGTTAATGGGGATGTTTTTTAATATGATTAAAAGAACTTTTTAGATGTTTTAATAATTCTGAGTGGTAGAATGTTTTCGTTTAAGAAAACAAATAACTTTTAAACGCACGTCATAAAAACTCCCAAATATTATTTCTTTTCAAGCCTTTAGTTTGTTTAAAAATATAGTTTCTTGTTTATATTGTACAGGCATATTTGTTGAGTTTGTACATTCATACCAATATACATTCAATATAATCTCGGTCAATTAGATGAGTCGCTCACTTGCTTCACCGATGCGAGGTTGAGCTATATACGCGAGACGATAAAAATGTTCACACATTTTTTTCTCGTGATATTTTGACCATAGTCTGACGATTACTCACGTTAACAATAATTATTTTTATAAGTTTATCCTCTGATAAATACATTTACTTATATTTAAGAGTAAAGTGTTAAGTTTATGAGTACTAATATTTATTAGTTACCGGCTCTTAAAAGTTATGAATTAATAACACATAGATTAGCTTGGACATAATTTTTTGTAAAATTAATTAAAAATAATATAAAATTGCTTTAATAAATTTATTACAATGCTATTGGGTATAAACGCATACAATGAATAATTATATATATATATTATACAACTAAGTGAATTATAGATTTTCCCATCAAAATTTGAGTAATTGGGCTGACAAACCTGAAACAGATAATTTATATAGGAAAAATTGAAATGAGCTTGCTTAAAGTTTAACATTGATAATTAAGGTATTTAATAGAAAGATCAATAATAAATATTAATATGTAATTTAATTTTCAAATGAATATTTTAATAAATACATCTTTTATATAAATATTTACTTTGTATATCGTCTCCCTTTAGACAATCTATCGTATGCATTAAACTATCGTACGTCCATTTTTTGTTGGATTGGTTTCTTTAGATACTTATACCCGTATACCCGATAAAATCAATTAAAAAATTGTTTTAGCACATATTTTTTAAATTAAATCAAAACGTAAATGTAAAATTAAACAATAGTTTTACATTAAAATTTGAACAAGCATATTCTAATTAGTATTTTTTATCAAATGTGTGAAGATTAATTTTATACGTTTACATTAATGTGTGTTTTTCATCTTAAATTGACATTAATATAAATATAAATATAGATGGAGAAATTAACACACCAGCCTGAGTGTAGGCCCCCAGCACGAACCACATGGATTCCTTGATGGTGAAGATTTTTCCGTCGGCTTCTCCGTCGCGAATTTCATCATTTTTTAGACGATTTTGAAAACTGAATGGACTCACTCTGCAACAGAATTAACAACATACATTTTGGATGAATATTTAAAAGGATCCACCTAGCATCAGTCATATATGTTCAGACCAATATGACAGAAAGGAAGCTTATATTGATTAAAATAATTCTATAATTTAATAATATGTATAAAAAAATTATTTAAAATTGCTTTGAAAAGGGAATAAATGATATTTTAATATATACTAAATTGCGATACATTTTCATTCTCAATTGAAATAATTAATATAATATATGTTTTGTATAATTGAAATAAAATGTATTAAACTTACATTGCATCTATTTCATTTTTGTTTAAAAGTAAAAGTCCATATTCTTTTAATTGTACTTGATTTAATAATTTATTGTCACACAATTGTATTATTTCTAATGTGTTTGTTGCATTATTAATACATTGTCTAATAAAATAATTATTTTTTCTTAAAATATTTTAATAATGCATAGTTGCAACCCTAATTATAATAATATTAAAATATAAAAGAAAGGATAGCTGATTAATTTCGTATTTAGTTGCAAGCAATTTTCAATAAGTGCCGTTCCGTTCATAATGAAATATATGTTACACAAATTATTATCAGAATGCCTTTATAAAAAAATAAAACTGGAATTCGAATACATATATTAAATAATTAGAATAGGCTCCTTCATATATTTCAATGAATTATTATTTAAATATAATTTATTAATAAGTAAACGGGGTGCGGCTTTGATTGATGATACAGGTACCAAATTTTGATATTACAAAAAAGGTTTTCTTACTTGTCAATGAACCAGATGAGGAAACCAGTTCCAGCGATGGTAGCAATGAGAGTGATCCAAACCTCGTATGTAAAGGCCTTGAGAAAGAAGAGCTGGTCGTTCTTCTTGGTGTTGATTTGGTTTCTAGCGAGGATCTGGATAGCGGCGTAGTCGTAGTAGGGAATGCTAAAGTCCACAACCGTCTCCCGTTCAGCTGTGATCGTGATAGCGCCAATTGCCATGTCGGCTTCCTGAATTAGGGCGCACAATAAAGAGTCACTGTAAATGCGCACAAAATAGTCACACATTTATAAAAATTAAAATAACATAATACCATTTCTATTTCGCTATTTCTAAAATTGAAGTGGTGTTATACACACTACTGCAATGTATAGTATGATAGTTGCATAGTGCTTCAAAATTGACTAATTGGTTTCATTTCTAACTGGGGCCATAGGGATTATAGCTATCGTGCTTGCATGATAACAATACGGTCATTGGTTAAAGGCTATGTACAGCTGATGAGACCTAATTAGGTAAAAATCTGTCCTGTGCTACCTTGCTTTGTGTTAGTAGTGAATGATATATTCTAATAAAATAATCCAATTAACATATAATTGTAACAATTCTAATTATTTGAAATATATTTATGAGTTATTGAGTTGTTGTTTACGATGAGATGACAATATTGCTTTGAAGGAAATTATATACCCAATAATTATATATTAGTACGAGTAATATAAATAACATAGTAATAAATATTTTAATTGTTTCTACTTGTTTTCCCTCATTTGATACAAAATATTATTTCTTTGATATAATTTTAGGTGTTTTCGTGAGGAGATTCCAACAGCGTTTATATTTTAAAGAAATTATTTATTTATATTATTCAAAATATTTTGCGATTTGAATAAAATAATAAATATTAATACTAATACTAATACTAACTAAAATTAAATTAATTATTAATTATTAATGAAATTTCTAAAATATAATATATAAACATTAAAATAAATCTTGAAAGGTTATGAATTGTTTTAAATGTAAAAAACTACTACTTACAAATGACTAGTATCTCCGTATATCTATAGAACTTAGTAAGGAAAGTGTAAACTTTTTAGAATTACAATATATTACTCATTTCAAAAACTAAAACAAAGAGAACAAATGGAGACAACTTGTACCCCTCTGACAATCTTTCCGATCATCCCGTTCCAGCTTCCATTCTCTAGGCGCACTCCATAGATCCCATCAGTCTGCTCGTGAATCTCATAGTCGAAGTTCATATTGTTGGCTGCTTCCTTGAGTATGTCGATACTGTACCCGGCAAAGGTTCCATTTGGTAGCTTTTTCACAAATGGTGGCTCCTGAAAATAGAAGAAAGAATTGAAATTAAATAAATTATTTTGACTCAAATGCGCTATCTGTATTTTTACATTAAGACCAAAAATCTAAATATATGCTTATTAACTTAAAACATTTGATACTATAAAATCGTCTTTAATATAGTATAAATATATAACTGTATGTAACATACAAGAATAAATTTGATAATTTTATATTTATGCTATCTTAAATACGATTTTATTTATCGACGTCGAAATTCAGCTGTTCATGAGACGCTGAATATATTTACTTGATTTTATCTTTTGATTAAATTTAGTTTTTATATATTCAAAAAATCTAATTTTATACTCGTAAATCACAAAGTTATTAACAAAAATTATAATACACAATTAGACTAGCTGTTATTTATTTGAAATAAGTAATTCGATTATATTTATTTTACAATTTATTTATACGATCAATAGTACAGTTCCTCTTTAATCCTTCATTCAAATATCTTTAAATGTTTCATATACAATTTTAATTTTAGAAACAAATTTTGAACTTAATATTATTAATCTGGATTAACGCAAAATAAAAAAAATAACAATTAACAGTAATATTAAAATAAATAATTATGAACATAATTCCATTATATATATATATTATGAAAACCTATACTAAAACACATCTATTATAGCACACAAATATGTATGTATTTATCGATATATTAAATTCTTTATAATATAAAAAGATATCTATATATCATATTAAATCAATAAAAAAGCAAAAAACAAATGTTGCATAGTAGCAATAAGCAACACAAAAATGAACAAAAAATTACAAACGACACTGGATATTATATGTATATAACGTATTGTATGTAATATTACGAAATCGTTATAATTAATATCTCAATGGCCACATACTAAAATATTAATGTAATTTCTTGACTATTAGAAATATTAAAAACATGAATAAAAAGATTAAAAGCACCGCACATATAAATATTTAACGGTGACGTGCGAATAGATCAGAAATATATTATAAATACGAGTATGCAGAGGAATTTCAGCAAAAGTCACTATATATTAAATAATTAGATTTAGCATACGCTAGACCTTACACACTAATACTTACAAAAAATTACTATATATATTTGAAAGAATGGTTTTGTTACCCAATTTTATTTATAATTGCACACATTTATTATTGCTACAATAAAAAGTACGATAATATTACTAGTATAAGGAATTACTTTAAATATTAATACAAATTTCGGGGAGCAAGTTATATATATAGTAAATTTAATATATGTGCCTATTGTGATACATATATAAAACAATGTTATCAAATGAAGTTGAAAGTGACAATGTATGTGTAATACATCAATAATTGTATATGTGCTACAAGCATATATTAACAAGTGATAATGTTTTCATGAGAATCGTGCTTTATAAGTATTTAAACTTGGGGAAAATAGTACTGCTTAAATTGTATTCCTAAACAATAAAAGCAACAATTTCGTCAAATACTCTTGCAACTATATAGTAGACTTATACAGTTATTGACTATTAAAAGTGTTAATTGTTGTTCACGTGTTCACTAGAAGTCATTATGAGAGGTGCCCATCGCATTCGCAAATATAGACAAAAGCAATATATATATGTATATCGCTAAATCAATTTTTGTTATTGATAAATTATGTTTTCGTCATATTCCATTTCACTGTTTTGAATTTGAATTTGTGGAAGAGAAATTGTTTATTAAATATATATTTGACTTATTTTTTATTCAGATTTAACTTTATCGTCAGTCAAATTTAATACCATAAATAGATAGATAAATTCAATTTATGTATAATCCACTCTATTTGCAATAAAATGAAAATTTAACTCAATTTCTTTGTGAATTTTGCCATATTGTAAGATTTTCCGTTCTTTGCGTTTTAGAATTTAAAATTAATAATATCCATTACATAAGTCTATATATAATAGTGCAATGAACGTGAATTTTAAAAGTTTAGATATGGAATGTGAAAACCATCCTAATTCCGAGATCTGCTCAAATGGTTCTAAAATATATATAAAACAAAATGTATTTACTTAAAATACTTTAAAATCAAGTAAAAAACAATATTTTAATATCTTCAATATATCTATATTTTTCTAATTGATAATTTCAAGTTATATCATTATTTGAAAGATAGAGGATCTCCTTGTGATTTGGAGGAGGAGTTACCAGTTTTAAGACGGTATTCGACACCATAATATAATCAATTTTATTATAATAGAATTCAATATCAAGGCTGATCTCGCAAAGAACATTGTTTAAATTTTGATTGACAATTCAGTGCTAACGTTGCCGTGTTACTATAATTATTAAATAAAACGTACAAGAAAATGAGATATGCGAGATGTGATAATTAAGAGTGAACAATGACGCCAATGGATGGCACTGAAGCTTGAGGAATAGCCCCAGCACAAGTTGAAATATTTAAACTCCCTGTTGAAATCATCTCCCCTTTGTCTTGATGGTTGTATCGATGAAAACTGACTGAAGCACCAAGACGAAATGCTAGGGAGACTCTGATAATCTCAATGTAGACACTTTCGTTGACGAATTCACCTGGTAGGGTCGTGCAAATGAATGGGTAGCGTGGCCACGCTCAAATACTGTTATAATGGTGAATTTTTTCAAATTAAAATATCTAATCGATGGTGTAAGAAACAGGTAAACATGCGTGTATTTATATGTGCTAAACTTGGAAAATAGATAGAAATGAAAATAAAGCATCCACATTTTCTAAAAACAATTGTAGACGTGGGAAATTACTATTAAGAAAATTATATTAATACACTAAGCATGGATTTTAACTTAAATTACGATTTTACTTCATTTACACTAATTTGATTGACTAACAGTATTTCAGAATTTTAAGTAAAATATGTAATAATTCGCAATTTTAATGAAACAAATTAATACATCGTGTATTTTGATCTTTTAATGTGTTATTTTGTAAAACTGCATATCAGTGCTCGGTTTTGAAACAGTATAGATATACCTTATTAAATATCGTTTTAAATCTATTTTTGGACATTTCTCCACCTATACTTTTACTTTAATAAATACTTGTACTGTCCTAAGACTGGTATTTGTTTTGTTTTTTCTTATTATATCTGCATATTATACAAAGAACGTTTTTTATAACCTAAATATTAAGATATTGTTCTACTGATGTCATTATTTTCAAAATCTATGTGGATTATTACTACTCTACAAAGAATCAAGTAAATAGACAAACAAACAACTAACAAAATATTGCATTTAAAAATGGTATTGAGTTAGAAACAAAACAAAATCATGCAGGGAAACAAATAAATATATTTAAACTCAAACAATCAATAAGTATTTTAAAAATATATACACATTTTATGTCAACGTATAAAAATTCCATAAATATGCGTCTATACGTCACTTATAATTTGGAGACGAAAATAAAATAAAATGGCAAAGTTATATACAGAAACAAACAAGCAATATCATACAAACAGACTACAACACACCACATTATTAAAAATCTAAATTGAATATTATCATGTTGGGATTCAACCAATAAGATATTTATTTTGCTACATCTATCAACATAGAATAGTTATCTGTTTAAATTGCTTAATCCTTCAAGAAATTGAGTTTGCGGGAAAAATTAAGCTACTTTTTAGAAATTTAGTTACTTCAGTGGTAGGAAAACATATATACATATATTATAAATATATTTTTCATAAATAAAAATCAGTTTTTATTTTTCATATTGTTAAAATGTGATTTATTTATATTTTTAAAGTAAATATTTTAAATATACTCCAGTTATTACTACTCTACTTTATTTAACTACTACAAAAAGAGCTCTAATTAATATTTTTAAATGAATTATTATATTTAGATAATTAGTTAACTGACCTAATTTACAAGAATCGCATGATATATATATATTGTATGTAAAAAACTATATATTAAATAGGAATTACTTAGATTTTTAGTGCCATTCTATGTCTATACTTCAATTAACTTCTCTGGGCCCAATATCAGTAAACACTCTCAAGAGGCAAAAGTCAGGAAAGTAGTCACTGGAGAAGGGAGCTGGCTTACATTGGTAACGAGGACTCGTAACTTGCGCTTCTTGAGATAGATGAGACTGACTCCTGTGACTTTGAGTCCGTTGGTGCTATCCCAGGTTCCAACGGCACTGGAAGGGGCAGAACCAAAGCCCACTTTCGTGACTTTGAATTCTGAGTATTCGTTCTGAAGGGATCCGCTGAACTTCACAGGGCCCAGTAGACTTACATAGGTCAGCTACATTCCAAAAAAGGAACAATAAGGTAGATTGTAATACAAATTTTTAAATTGCGTTTTCTTTAAGATTTATGATCAATTTTAAAATGAATGTATAAATGTATAAATTTCGATGACATATACAAAAAAATAGTATTAGCAAAATGAATATACAAAATATGTAATTCATTCGATATTTGAATAGTATTAATTTTAATTAATGTCTTATTAAGATAGTAATAGTTTTAAACATTTTAAATGACAGTAAGATAAATAGTAAAGATGTCTTTCTGCTTATATATGTGAGTCGTGAGGGAATCTGTTTTTTGTGGTCTCCTGAGATTGATGCTACACTACATTTGGTCTAGCCTATGGTGGCCATGTTACTTAAACTGGGAATCTGTTTATGAACAGGGAGAGTTATCCATTTATCTTTTGTATATTTGAAATAATATATTTAAAAGGGAATCGGACGTTACCATCTCGCTTCATTTTAAATATTATGGACGATTTTAATGCAATATACACAAATTTAATGGAATAATATTAATATATACAATATTAAAAAATCATAAAATTATTCAAATAATAATATATTCTTAATGTCTATAATACAGTTAAGTTTTAAGGCATTTTTTTATTTAATAACGGTAATGTTAAAATATACATGACGTCTATATTTATTAATTTGCATCTTTAAAATACATCTTTAAATTATTTTTGGAAATATCTTTCATACAATAACTAAATTACGAAATATGTAAAAGCAAAAAGAATAATGATTTCAATTTCACATACATATGAATATATCATATATGCATGTTTATATTTATATTTATTATTATTATTTTGTGAAAGATAGATCTACTTAATGTGTTATTTTAATCATATAACATTTTAGAACTTTATAAAGTATAAAATGTTCTGTTTAAAATGTATCAAAATTCAATATAAGTTAAATTATGAAATATCGAAAAAAACAATACTAAATTTTTGTTTTGTGCAATTTTTTAATATTTGACACATATATGTATGTACATATATTCCAAACTTTCTACCAATTGCTGTGATCGGCTTCTTATAGAATTTTTTTAAATCTTATATGATTTCTACAAAACACTATAATTATAATAACCGTTTTAATTTGAACTAAAGAGGCGTCAAATCGTGTCTTCCAAATGCCGTCACTGTTGGTGAAGCAAGAGAAGTTGGAAGAGGAATTTGTCCATTGTAATGCGGTATTCATCTTAGTTATGGTCTGTGCCAGAGCATCGACAGCTTGGTAAGCGTAGATCAACTCCACCTGAAGATTTAATGGAGAAATCAAACCTTTTAGTTGTAAATATAATGACTGAATAATGGCAAATTTATCATAACAACGAGAGTAATATGAATTAAATAATAAATGTACTTTTTTAAAGACTATGTATACATATATACATACGCAAAAACATATTCTATGAAACGTAAAAATTTAAAATCATATTTTCGATTTAAAGTTTTTTTTTATATAATTATTATACAATTTGACATAATTTGTGTAAATTTAATATGTATAAGTAGGAAATTAAATGACTTTAACAGTTGAATGTAAACATATATGTATATTATATATTATGATCATTTGATGATCAGAAAATGCCATCATTTTAAGAGATTTTTATAAATAATGACAACCCTAATATAGAGTAATACAGTATATTATTTGGATATAAACATTTAAATAATCTTTTTACAAATATATAAACACATTATTTTATAAAAAGAAGGAATGCGTTCAAGCTTTATGGGCATATAAGTATATTTATAGT
>JAYRBW010145788.1:0-14730 GCA_036023295.1 Invenusta paracnida | reverse complement strand
GCCTCCAACCAAAACAAGCCGTTTCAGAAACTCCTTCATCCCCAGCTGCACTGCCAGGTTCAACAAGACACCTATCTCCTAATATCTTTACTTATGTACTGATAACAATTTAATAAAACGTTCTTTATTACTACATAAAATTCACCTACATATTTACTTACTGCACTTTGTACACGATTCCCTACTGTACAACTTTCCCCAAATATACACTTATTATTATTATTATAGTACATAGTATTGTGTCTACTCTCTTTGGACTATATTATCCACATTATGGTTTATCATTTTATTTGTTTCGTTATGTAATAGATGATAGCAGCGTATATATTATCTCACCAACTGTTTCATTCCTTTGGCCTTTTTTAAAACTTTTTTAATCAATTAATCGCGAAATTCCAACGTTTTAAACAACACTATTTATATAAATGCTAAGTAGTATAACAAGATTGTCATTTAATTTATATTTTTCACTGAAAATTGTGCACGCTCATCTATGTTGGATTTATGTTGAGTATGTAGAGAATAATTGTTCTGGGAGATTGGAAAATATAATTAAGTATTATTAAATAGTTCAGTGTAAAAATATATAATAGACTAGAAATTTTGTTTTTGATTCTAGAGTATGGACATATCTATACTAATTGATTTTGGCGTTCTCAAGTAATTCCAGCTATCAATTTCTTCTGTGACCTATATACTTAATAAAATGTTTTCTATATTTTATTTAACATAAAAATGTAACAATTATGTTTTCGAAAATTTGTAAAGCTAGGTTATCTGTGTATGCAGACATTATAAACTTATTACTCGTTTAGGTCAGGATAATTTATCTTTACCTCAATATTTATACGTTTAGAAAAATAACGTACCTTAGTAGAATTTGCTATTAGAATTATACACAATGCTTAAAACCTACAATTTTGTTTTGAAATAAATAAATATATAAATCTAAAATGATTAATTAAAATGGGCTGGCTACATAAATAGAAAATATAACGCCAAAATATAGAATTTGTGTTTGCTTTAAATAAATTTGATAACTTTTTCTGAAAATCAATCATGAAGTTGTTAACATGAAATTACAAATATTTATAGCAGGACTATAATCCTACATATATTCGTGTATACAACTTTATATGCAACAAATTCATTTATGTTTTGCAATTGTTGCAAGTGATTAATACATTCAATTTTGCTCGTACAATCGCAGGTGTTCCGTGCTTCAGATTATCAGCCTTCATTAATTTTAAGAATCTGATTAATCATCAATTTTATTCTAAAGCTTCAGATATATATCTTTGCTTTTCCATTTTTATAAAAAGGCATCCACTAACTCTTATATAAGGAGATAACTAGCTTAAAAGTATAAAATATGAAAACAGCCTCGAATTCTTAATTAGTTGATTAGTTTGAGAATTTTTTCGCGAAATCATCACAAATTAAATAATTACATACATATTTTATATATTCTTTATAATATTTTTTAAACATAAGACTTAAACAGAAACGTAAAAAATAAACTTTGAATAAAATAACAAATTTAAATATATATTCCGCATATTTTTAATGCTATTTGCTATTAGTGTACACCTAATAGTTACTAATATAATTATTACATACTTATACAATTATATTCATAAAATAATTTTTTTACAAATGTTTTATGCTAATTTTGCCAATTTTTCTAGTAACAAATTTACCTAAAATATATATATATATAGTTTTCTAAATTTAATAAATTTAATAAATGTAAATTATAATTTTCATAACGTATTATTTATATAAATAATAAATATATTTAACATAATTTAATATATATATGAAAACATAATGTGTTTATTGGCGAACTTTAAATTTATATATGTATTATAATATTATAACTCATTAGATTTATTGAAAAGTAATGTGATGTGATTTTATGTTTTATAAATATTCTTTTTTTAATGTAGGTCCATTTATAGAAAGGAGTTGAAAAATGAGTTGTAGCACTTACTGTTCTTAACTTTCTTCATTTGTATAATTAATTAATTTACTAAATAGATACTCATAGTTCACATTAATTTTATCTGACATGCATAAAAACATTTATATATACATACATACTATAAAATTACCAATTTAGCTGAGTAAAATATATTTATTTAAAGAAAGATGTGAAATAATTATGTACAAATACATATTATAATTTTATATTATATTTTCTTAAAAATTTACTATAAGTTATGAATACATTAAAATAATATATAAATAATCGTTGTAATCCTATATAAAATGTGTACAAAGCAACAGTTCAACGTGCAAATCTATAACATTAGATAATTTATACTCAATTTCTGTCTTACTATAAGTTTAATAAAAACGTAATTATTGTGCATTTCAAAATATATTATATATAACATATTTAATTGTGAGGTTCTAATTTTAATATATAGAAATATGCATAAGACAATATGTGCTGTTCTTATATATACATTACAAGCATACTTTTAAAATAAATTGTATATAAAAATTATGCTAATCGAACTTATTTGGTTTAAAGCAATTTTGTGATGGGTGCAAAGATGCAGCTGTTTTGTGCGATAAATTATTCAGAAAATTACAAAGCATATTGTTTTGTCTGAAAGTTTACACGCATTTATATAAAATAGTGATATTAGAAATTAATTCTCAATGATCGTTATCTACTTCATATTCGAAATCTGTAGCTACTCCATGAGTTGAACAATCAGGGTGTGGAGAATGGAACTCCTTATCTCCTTCAGAAGATGAGCAAGTCGAGACGTCCATAGACGATGGCGGTGGTGTTTCTGAAGTCAGTGACTTATTGTTCGAGTTCTGATGAAGACATGCCGACTCTGCGTGCTTATTAAGGTAGGACTTAAGCGCGAAGCTCTTCCCGCATCGCTTGCAAGTGTATTGTTTGAGGGACGAGTGTGTCTGCATGTGAGCCCGGAGATTGGATCTGTCGGCAAAGGCTCGACCACAGTGCGCGCATCCGTAGGGCTTCTCTCCTGTGTGAGCGCGGAGGTGTCCATGAAGCAGCCAGGGGCGAGAGAACGCCTTCCCACATACAGTGCACCGATGCTTTAGATCGTGAGTGAGAATGTGCATCGACAGCGCCGGCATACTCACGTAGACCTTTTCACAGTGGGGACACTTCTTGGCCATCTGACTGTCGAAACTACGATGAGTCTGTTTGTGTCGGCTAAGGTTCGAGGAGGTGGCGTAGTCTTTGCCGCACTCCGAGCAGACGTAGCGTTGTCGCGGGTTGCGGAGAATTGCTGGTGTTTTCACAGATTGAGAGGTGGCGTTCAAATCGTCAGATTCTGTCGTGATGAGGGTTTGTTTCTTTGGCAGTGGTTGTTCAGCAGGTGATGTCTTGCTGGAGTTAAGTTTGGATTGTTTCTTCTTTGACCGACCGTCGCTCACAAAGAACGCGTCGTATGTGTAGCCGACCGTTATTCCAGACTGGAAAGACGACTTTCTCCTCTTGGACGGGGATTGAGAGGAAGAAGGGGAGACCTGCTCCATCTTGCAGTCGAATCCATCGCTGACAAGACTTGCATTTCGGGATCGTTGACTCCTGGGAGATGGAAGTGAGCTCGTCAAAGCAGATTCCTGGTCGTCGACGTTGACATACTCGGATGTGTCGCAGGTGACTTGAAGCACTGATTCCGATTCTAGTTTAGCTTCAGTTTTGGCCTGGCCTTGATCTGTGGGGAATTTTAACAGCGAATTCTCTTCGAGAGCTGGTAAAATCGTCTCTTCTTCTTTTGTATCTCGTTCTTCGTCGTTTTTATTTGAAATAGGTAAGTTTGAAGTTCGTTTTGACGAATTTTTCACTTGTTGGCTGATTTCTTTACATTTATCCTCTGAAAATAAGAAAAGCAATTATTCCATTAATATACAGTTTTCTCATCATTAGTTTAGAATATAAAATATTATGCTATTAATAGAACGTTTCACTTATCTATATACACATATATATATATATATACAGTTATAATGCATTATTCTTCATTGTATATTTACATATTATGGTGAATTTATACTCAAGGCGATTTTATTACGAACACCTGTTATAATTTGTGGAATGACATATTGACTCTCAAATGAAGGAAAATAAATGAATTTTAATGTGAATGCACCCCGCAAGGGAATTTTCAAATCCCCTCTCATGAATAATCTATGTCCCTACATACTATGTGGCATACGTGTGATTTTTCACAAGAAGGCCAATTTTCAAGACACCTATTTTGCGAACAGATGGACAATGGTCATCATTTTATGACGTGTCCGATCTTCTTGAATATTTATATATAGTATATATAGCTCGGTCGCAACAATGCCACCCTGTTTGAATTGAGCCGTCATGTCTGCCTAATATTTTGTAATGCTAAATTTGTTTGGAATATTGTTGAACCGACGCGGGCTTTAAATCTGGAAAGATTGCAAGGGCGACTCTGCAGTCTCTTCCTTTCCACCCACCACCCAGTTTTTAAAGTAGACTTAAGTATATTCATAGACATGGCCTGGTCACGTGGGCCCACTTGGACACGAACGATCAAGGATAACGAGATGATTAAAGAAAATAAATAGTTAACTAACTGGATTCTCTATTCGGTCAATCGACTCGAATTGTTAGAGGGCGCGGCGGAGGTCCACTCAAGCAAAAACAAAGCGGGAGAGAGTTTAGTTGGTCCCTCTTATCGGTTCACAGATGGGAGTTTATGGACTTATAATGGCCTGACATGCATAATATACGAGTACTTGCCTACAGTCCAGCGAATTAGCAGGTGGTTGTTTTTGGATTAACTTTTTTTTAATTTTCGGAGCTTGTCTATATATTATACCGGTATTATAGATACTTATATGTAGGAGTGATAAAACTAGTTTATATTTCATCACTTTAATATTCTCTGTATATAGAGAAATAAAAAATGTACTTTCACCGTTTTATCCTTATATTGTCTTTTATAACTATATATATGCCTTATCATTGTACCAAAATATTGGATATTTAACGTATGCCCATGGACTGCACACATAATGTATTTTCAACTTATTTCTATATTAATTGACAATATTGTTTCAATTAAAAAGCTGTATATCTCTTATGTGTAAATTCTTAGATTACAAATAAAATAATAACGTTTTAAATATAACAATTAAGGCTTATGATTTTACAGACGTAGATTGAAGAATTGATGAAACGTTCTTAATTTTAATTCTGGCATTCTTATGTGTATATATATATATATAATATTAGTAATACTTATATACTAACAATGTTTGAAATTATTAGACTTTTAATGAATTTATTGAATAATTAAACAATCAAATAAAATAAAAATAAAATAAAGATTCTGAAAAACTGCTATTATAAATATTTATATATAAATTATATATAATGTATAATGTAATAGTCAAGCTCTATTAACTTTAGTTCTAAAATGCAAATATTATATTCATTTCAATTGCTTTAAAACTATATTTAATTTACAGATCATAATTCTTTGTTATCTGAAATAATATTAGCCTATAATTGTTTAGATAACACATACAAAAAGGCAACTGTGTGTATGTAACGTGTAAGTAATTTTAAAGTATTTTTTTTACCGGAGAAATATAGTTGATCATAAACAAAATTTAGTATACATTCCTATAGTGTATTTTTCAAACAGACAAATTAAAAAACTGATTTTAATGTAAAAAGTGATATCTGCTATTAAATTAACGGCTAAGCAGCATAAAAACAACAACCATAAATTATCGCAGTGGGGAAAGGAGTTCTCGGGAAACATAGTGTTCCCTTAGTCACTGCATTCAAATTGTGTGATATGTTAGTATAATTGAGTCTGATCGCAGTGAAATAATTTGATTTAGAGTGAATTAATAATGTCTCGAAAAAGAGAAAACAACGTTGGTGGTCATCAAGATTGCACGCAAAGCAACCCAAAACGTGTGCCCTCTCACTGTAAGGCAGTTCTTCAAATTCCAACCTAAGTTCGACTCAATGATATATTCTTTAACGTATAATTGCAGCGTGTTGTGAAAAGCATACAGAGCGATCGACGTTTGGGGTTAAACTCTCAACAGTTACCTCGATTTAATAAGAACCGCAAACTATGCAAATCCTCCAGCACATACTCCAACCACCTGCTAGTGACGGAGACACTATAATATGGAATCAGGCAACTTGGAATTAGACAGGATATAAGCATGACATCTTGAGATTTCTTTGATTCACTCAGTGATGTTTTTTTGGAGATAGGCAAATTTATTTGTATTTTTCAAATGCCACCACGCATGTTAAGCAAAGTGTTCGTGACCACTGCGTTTAAGATCTTTGCAGAAGAGCATATAAGCACATTATATTCAATTATTTTGAAAAACAATAATAGGTGGACACTAGCCGAATGCATCGTTATTCCGTTGGCCTATAGTTTCTGACCAATTTTAGGGTTTTGTTTGGATGCATATTGTTATATATTCTACAAGAGCGGCATATCGCACGTGTGACATTATAACTGGGCGCAAACAGGAGTAAAATAGTTTTGTAAACTTGTCAATTAAGAAATAATTGTCGCATCCACGTGCAGATTGGTAATAAAGATGTTCCATGATCATAATTTAGCTTTTAAATGATTCGCCGCTTTTTAAGGATTTTTAAAGATTGGGATAATTTTAAGTGTAATACTATTTTTATCCCAGTATAAAAAATACATTCATTTTTTTATTATAATTTGTAATTTTAGACTAATTGATTTGAATGTTCAATAAAGTGTACATCAAAAGTATTATCAACTTTTAATTGATATAAAAGTATGATATAAAAATATATAAAGTCAACATTTCAACAAAGAATCTGTAATTTTGTAATTATCTATATCTCAAATTAAGTACATAGGTATACTTCATTGAAAGAATGCCCTATTTATTTTCTATAATACCAAAATTTCCCATTATGTTTTTCAGATTTAAATTTGATTTCATTTGATTTTATAAATTTGTCTATGATTAAATTCTATATGTTTAAACAAATAGAATATTGAAAAGGTTACCTTGAAGTATATGAAACAAATTATAAACAATATATTTCGTTCGTAAGATACGCTCCACTATATTGATGACGCTTTATATATTGACTGATAATCGTATCTTCATAAATAAAAAAGTTAGTTCGATCATTTTTTCAACATCAGAAAATATTTCTCCTTAAAAACACGAAAAATCTATATTTGTACAAATTGTACATATCTTTATATATATATATATCTTTGTGTGAAAGAATGGTGAGGAAAATCTATAATGTATGCAAATAGCAAATAAAAACGCTTAAAAACAGTTAATTTAAAAGCGCAACAAGCTAAATCTATAAAAAGAATTTATTTGATTTTTATACTGCTCCATTTAGACATCGTATTTGAAATTGCTAATAAACACGAGGACTGCATTTATCGTAATGAAATTGGTCAGAAAATATAATCTCAAATAGAAACCTAAACTAAAAGTAGATATAATAATACATAGTTGATAATAATTAAACAATCTTTGCAGCTCTCAATATACATATATTTCTATATGTTACATTACCATTAAATACTTGTAAATTAACTATACCCATACTTGTATACCATATACATGTCAAATTATCTATGAAGACAATTTTGTGCAAAGGTGAACAATATAGACCAAAGTATCCGGTAAGGCATATATACACATTTTTAGATATATAAATTATATTCATCGACAAATAGTATAGAAGCGAATCTTTCAACTTGTAACATTTGAAGATTTATTTATATTTGTGATCAGATTGTATGCTGGGATATATACTTTATTAGGATTTTCTCTTACAAATATTTCGCTTGTAACAAGTTTAAAATCTAGACAGATGGCTTTTTGAGTTGAACTATTAAGTGTTTTACACCCCCATTCTTGTCAACAATACTTGACATATGTGTATATTATTATAGTCATATAAGAAAAATCCTGTGAAAAATGTGTCAGTATATTTTATCTGTTTTTTAGAGTCAATGCGGATCAGTAATATATTGAGCGAATATTTTACCCTGCAGGTAGAATTATAAGGATAAATCTCAAACGTTATAGCATATCTCAGTTCCAATATCAGTTTACCTTCAGTGAAAAGGTTCATCTTCTCGTTACATAAGACGCACGCGATCAGAGTCAACTCGCAAATTTGATCTCAAATAGAGATAATATGCGTATTATTTCGATGTAGCCATCTTTCGCTATAAAATTCTAAAGTATAAAGGAAACTGGCGTACATTAAAATCATAACTTATTTTTTGTAGTAAGGAAATTTCCCCACCACCATCAATCGCACCATGGATATAATAAACTCATTTTCGGTATATTAAAATGCGTTTATCTTTCTATAAACGGGAGTTAATTCACCATTTGACTTCTGCTCTTTCTGAATAAAGAAGATTTTTATATATATGTACACACATACATTTTTACTTATAACTTTTATCATGATGGAGGATCCTTGTACACTACGAGCTCGACGACGCGAAAGACATACAATATAACCGGGAGGGCAAGACATATTCGATGGACCTTAGATTAAACAGGTCGAACATACCGTTTATCTATGGACAAATTATTATAGCAGGTATAAAACTAAATTATATAAAAGAATGCATATATGCCTTGTTGATTTCAAAACTCAGTTTTCTAAAAATCTGAAATTGGTGCCAAGATAACTGATAGCTGGCTCTTTTATGGAGTACAATGAGAACTTCCACCCAAACTTCATAAGACAAGATTCTGGTCTTTTCCTCAGCACTCCTGAGTAATCCGACCTATCTCCCGATCTATTGTCCGCCCTTTGAGCTTTATACAAGCTGGCAGGGCGCTTGGCTTCCTGAGTCGACTCTGTTTTTTTCCAACAGCATCCGTCTGATATCAACTTCCTGTACTGAGATAACTACACACGAATCTCTTCTTGGCTTGCGCGCGACACTAAAGACGTCTTTTTCCCTTTCTGTAAATAATTTCAGATTAGTCTTCAAATCTTTGACCAAGCTATTGACGTTAATAAAGAAGCAATAACCGTTGCTAATTTTTAAAGTTAATTATAGTATTGTTCGTGATAAACCAGTCACACATGTTTCAAGATTTGAGGCATACAGATTCTGTGCGACCATGATAAAGAAGTTTTATCATACGGTTTATACCATCCTAAAACATGTTCAATTAAAAAATAAAAGTTTGACATTTTCACTCTTTTGCTCCAAGAGAGATTTTTGCACTAATATGTGTCAATGATGTTTTTATTATTCTATTCAAAATAAGAAATATATTTAATATATGTAGTTGTTAAACAAAACATAAAGCGCGTTTCGTCCATAACATATTCTGCATTTATAAAAAAACTGTTGCTTGTATAAATGCACTATAATCAGATATGATATCATTTAGTGTAATATGTACATATAATAACAATTTTCATCAACTTTTTATATATAAAATTAGAATTCTTATCTCTTCTTCTTAGACCTGTATAAAGTATGTACATATGTGTAGTTTATAAACGCACCACAGAATAAATTCCAATGGCTGCTATTCGTTGTATATACATTTATATGTATACATTTATGTATATGTATTTACTAATATATATATATCGCAAAACAAGTTAAAATTGTTCGCTATTATAAATATAAAAAATATATATTTTTATATATATTTCTATAATGGATTTTATTGTAAAGTAGATGTTTAAATAATTTTATGGTATAGTTTATTTATGATTAAATCTAAAGCAACCATTCCATATTTTATAATTAATCATATATAAAGGCAAATCCATGAGACAAATTAAGATATCAACAATAAACAACAATATAAGAAATCTAATGGGAAACAATAAAATATTTATGTACATGAATTGTTTTCTATTTGTATTAATACATATTTATAATTTCAATATTGAATGTATAAATTTAGTAATGAAATCTATTCTGCGGATATTATTTAATTAATTCCACAAAAACCTCCTTAAACTTTAAATAGGTTTATGCATAAAGGCACAAAGAAGTTTAAATATACCTAATTATAAGCTATATATTTAACACTTGTTCCTTTTCTTCAATTATTTCATTTATATTTAAAACTCAAATAAAATTAAAACAATACACCAACTTACTATTTCCATTTGAAAGATCAACGAGTTGTTCGCCAGTCATTGCCTCCTTCATGTTGCTCCATTGCATCTGCAGCTGATGGGACTGTTCCTGTTGTTGCTGATAATACAGGGCCACCAGTTGACTGCGCATCTGCAGCCACGCGGCCAAAGTGTGGTCCAAGGCGACGGCACTCGAGAAGTAAGGACTCGGAGAGTAAGCATTGGCTGCTGTGCAGGGCATGGCCAGTCCAGGACTCGTCAGGGACCAGGGCTGAAGGGCTACTGTCGGAGGCGAAAGTGGGAATGGAGCAGACGGGAGGGAACCAGCAGATTGGGGGATAGAGGCACCTGGTGGTGAGAAAGCGGACATGAAAAGGCCATTGCCAATTCCAGCTTCTTTGGGGGCAGAATGAAATAGTGGGGAGTTTTGGCCGAAGTAAACGGACAGAGGACTGTTAGTCAGGTTCTCCTTGGTTAATACTCCAGAGGCCGTGTCGATGTTAGTTAAACAGTGTTGTAACATTTGGCAAGTTTTTGAGTTCACAGATTAACTTCTTTTTTTCTAGGTTTGTGACTTCGGTAGAAAACCAAGAAAAAATGTGAAGTGGGACCTTTTCTGTCAGTAGACTGGAGGCAGTGGAGTCAGTTAGTCAAAGTGATAGTGTATAAATACGGGCAGTAAGCGGGTGTGAAACATCAACGGGAGAATAAATAGGGAAGAGGGGGGGGGGCGGGGAAGAGAAACAATTGGGAAGACAATAAACAAGGTTCTATCTGGCCAATCACAAGGTGAAGAGACTGGAGACTGCATCATTTTTGGGCAATCAGACACGTGCCAGTTGGGCTGCTCAACCCTTTGAGTCTCCCCTCTTGATTCCCGGGTGGATATCTGACTAGCCCTATCTATATATTTACCTTTTCCTGAACGCAAATTCTATCTTTTGTTGGTCATTCATTTTTTTTATTTAGTATATTCATAGTTAATAATTTCGATATTGTATAAGATAATACATATATTGAGATAAGTTAGCATACTTGCATAAATAAAAATTGGGACATATTTGTTATAAAAGTTCAAATATTTTATTATGGTGTTTAAAAATTGGTATCTGTTTTTATGGTTATATAAACTATCAAAGTTTATTGTATATATTCTTAACAAAATTACAAAAACGTTTAGTTATTATTAATAGGGGAGAACGAACAAAAAAATATACTTTATCTGCTTTATTTTTCTTCTATCTATATTAAAATTAATTTACTGTGTATTTTGCTTATAAATAAATAATAAAAATTATAGAACAAACATATACCTATATCCCTGAAATGTTTTTAAAGTTCTTGGATTTTTATTACAAATTTTGTTAAAAAAACCTTACTTAAAGTATTCCCTGGTTATTACAATGTATCTGTGGCATGATTATGTATTGATTTTGTCTGAAATCATTTAATCAATTTGATATATTTAGTATTTAAGTAATAGTTATTCGATGCTAAAGTGTGGTGTATGGAGATTTATTTTGTATTCAATTTATTATATACGGTGCGCAGCAGTTGGGATGTATATATGTAGTTAAAGACATTAAAGACAAATAAAAAGAGCTATGAAATATAAATTAATTACAGTTATAGTTGATTTATATAAATAAAATCTTTTTAATGTATATGTAAAGCACTTATGAAATAACTTTAAATAAAGACTATATATGTAGGTATATGTACTGACATGTATGAAATGCAGGTCAGACAATTATGTTTTATTGTTTTTTTATGCTTTGAGATCTTTTATAAATTTACAGATATTTTTAAAGGAAAATCCGATTTCACAATCCTTCGCTATATATACTGTTATATATAGTCGCACGAACGATACGACTATGGGTTGTACATGTTAAGGGATATTTTGTATGAAAGATCGTAATGTAAATATCAAATAATCGTAGAAGCATTTTATTCAAGATTGCGACTTAAGTTGTAAGATAAATATTTTTTAAATGTGCATTCGACCAAAAATCAAAGACAAAAATGTAACACATTTATCAAACCTATATAAAGTTTGCTGCTGGTATATTAAATTAGATAGTAAATTAATAAGACTGAAAAGTTTAGGTTTTGGATTTTTTTTTAATATATATTTTATAAAGTTATTAATTATTATATTTATAAAATTTTTCATAAACAATTTCTATCTAAATTCGTCATTTGCATTATTGACGAAAAAATTGTCTAGTCTCAGAAATAATTATTATAACAGCAAAGTAAAATAATAATTTTAAAATATATTTTCAATAATTTGTATAAATTATTGTTTATAAAATTAGTTTTGGTCCATGATATGGAAATCAAAAGTTAATTATGAGAGTTTTCAATATTTTCTATAATATTATATATTACCTATATAGAAATACATCCATATAGATATTTGTTTTACTTTATATACATATTTAGGTAAAAGTTAATACCTATTTACATATATTGATATCGTATAAATTGAATAATTTCTATGAATGCATCACTTAAATTGTGCACTTTAAAGTGTACAATTTACAATAAATCTTAAATTGAATTAATAGTTTCAAACAATATATATATATATATAGGTATATATATACATACAAATATATATAAACTTCTGGAAAATAATATGTTATGGTCTTATACTGTATATCATGATATATTGCAGTAAGCTTGCATGATTTAGAAGTTATAGATTCTAAAGAGAACTAAATCCAAAAACACGCATATATGAACGAAACATCATTGTATTTCTCACTCATTTTGACACTGCTGAATGTAACTATTGTATAAGAGAGTCAGCTTGCTTGATACATATGTAACACTAACGAAAGTTGCACCTGTTGGTAAAAAGACTTGTTCAATTGAAGAGCATAGAAGATGAGTTGTTGAATACATCTAGACACATAAGACACCTAGAAGGATACGAACAGTGAGAGACAGACAATCAGTGTGATAGTCTACTATTTTGATTGAAAACGAGGGTGAAGGAAATTAAAATATAAATAATACATGCCGTTGAAGGCGTATGCAAGTAATCAAGAAGCAATTCACGGAATGGGAGGGAGCTGTTCAGATTGTAAACCCGTTGAGCGAGATTGCTGCAATAGCGCTTACCTACACATAAACCAAGCTCGTTGCATTATTTTGAACAGTGTCCTCTTATAGCCTGCGTCTATTCGTAGGAGCTCACTAATTCAAGAAAACCAAACGCGACAGATTGAGAATTATTCATACAAGTGTTAAATAATTAGGGCATAATTCTAAAATTTGTCGTCCCCACGATTCGCTTCACGTTTGCGCCCATCAAACCGTGTTAGCCAGACTGTAAGGACCGACAGAGAGGCGAAATCTTTCCGCAACAGGAACACAGCTTCGGGTTCAGTTGGGAACTGCGTTGGGAGGAAAAGTATTCTAGTTTTATATTGTTTCTTATATTAAGTATATGAGGACGGGGGCAAGTAGACTATGTGTGGGTAGGTGACAGGGAAAAAGCTGAACAGGTAGTTAGCATGGTTTGTAAGTATATATATAGTATACTATGGCCCTTTCCTATATCTATAAAATCTAAAACAGTACGTTGATCAACTAACAGCATCGAATGTGTATTCTATACTATACTATATTATATATATGTGTGTTATGAACTGATTTTGAGAATGTAAAAATTGTACGTTTGACAAATATATTACAAGTATATTCTATCATGTCATACAACGAGCTCACCCCTTCGTTACTCAGTTTCGCAACTGTTATTGCAAAAAGGTACGAATATATTCTCCTTTCATAGACATATATTTATGTGTATATGTACATAATGGTAAGTTACAGATTTTGTTGGCATAATTAATGGTGGGTCCTTAGGGAACGCTTCATGCAAATATTAATTACTTTCAATCTTTCGATCTCCTGAAACCAATGTGCTGCTGTTAAGCTATATATAAGTAGGTACATATTTACCTATATGTATATATGGCTATAATGTATTGAAGAAAATTATATGTATTACATAATTTTTTGTTAATAATTTTACATTGTACTGGTTCGAAATAAATAATTTAAAGTAATAGCATTTTCTAATTTCCAGGAAAGCAAGTAATTTATAGCCACAATAGTATTTCTGCAGGCTATAGTCTAGAACGGTTTTGTTCGATATAGGATCCATGATATTACTCATATGATCCCTGAATTGAACATCTCAAAAACATTATACAAGAGACATATTATTTTGACTTATTTATAAATACTTGTTTTAGTAGAAAAAGGATTAATAATTATATCTATAAAAAAATTTTCGTTTATTATATGTACATATAAGTATACAAATTTTAATAATACAAGCGAAAACATCTTTTCAAAATATCATCATCTGCAGGTGCAAAGGAACATATCGAATAATAATAAGAATAATAAGAATATTATCCCCGTTTGGGCTCCACCACCAGGGGCCCTTCAGACTTTAAATTATAAAATATATTTGGTGGGGCCCATCAGGCTTTAAATTATAAAATATATTTGGGTGGGGCCCATCAGGCTTTAAATTATAAAATATATTT
>JAYRBW010145777.1:0-14730 GCA_036023295.1 Invenusta paracnida | reverse complement strand
CCTTGATTAATTTGAACATTCAAAGGTGGTTTATCTTTTAAAATGTACAAAGCCTCTTTAATTTTAATGTCGAAGTCTGAAACACCAGTACACAAAACTTTAAAACTGTCACAATAATTATTGTTATAATTCACGGAGCAATTTGCTAAAGATGTGCTATAGGAGTAGAATTATTAACACTTTTACAATGCTCCTTGATTCTCACATGCAGATGTCTAATTCAACATTATCGAATTTATATAATTTTTTACAGTTAAATAAATTTAACAAACAGATTGGAAATATATTATTCAAAATGTTTTCTATCCCTTCATTTATTTGTATACGCTCCTTTGAGAACAAAGTTTTCAGATTAAATTATGTATTACATGTATTGCATTAAGTCATATGCATCCAAAGATAAAATAACATATTTAAAATATTCTAAATTTTATTTTAAATAATACGTTATATATCATATATCATGCACCAATAAGTAATTTAGACCGACGAAGAAAGTGCCATTTAGCGGTCACATATCCCGGTGTGGGGCTCATTGGGATCCCAACTTTATTTCTTAAATGTTAATAATAGAGAAGAGTTTTGATACTTGGTAAAGTAGTTAAGTGAAGATGTTTTGTAACATTTTCCATTGAAATAATGATACAAACTAAGTTTTTTTATATACATATTCAGCAAAAACTTATTTTGTTTCTGTAACTACATACTTGTAATATTGATCTAATATTTGACTTAGAATGTTGTCGATTTCAAGAAAGGCATGTTTGCCTCGTTGTTTACACCCCTTCCCTTATTTGACAAAAGAGGGGAGCACTTTTAGTGTGTGATGACGTGACCACCAGGCTTTGGTTGCACAGTGAATAAGTCAATAAATGTGTAAACTGCATTTTAAGAAAATTCACGGAACCTAACATAAATTGCTCCATGTATGTATATTTATTTGAAAATCACGGCAAACATTCACGAGGTGCCTAACACCGGCCCCCTTTCCACCGCAGTGTGGTATTAATGAGATACAAATAAGACTCATACAAAAGTATTTGAAATGTCAATGTACCTACTTGTATAATGAGAACGGCAGTTCAGAAATATGCGGTGTACGGAACTGGAAAATGACTGTTATATGTTCTTATCTTGAAAATGCTTGAAACCTATATGCGCACATAAAAATAACTTGAAAAATGGTGAAATTTAAATTATATGACTGTTTAAAGGTGATCAAAAGAGAGACATGTCAAATGTAGGGAAGTAATGAGCAATATCCGCTCAGCACAATATGTTGTGGTCCTCTTGACTCACTGTCAAATGTAGTTTTCAAGTTGTCGTCGTCTTTTTCGTCGTCAGAAATCAGGTTGTCTCTGAAAAGGAGAATGCGATATGATATAAATTCACAGTTTAATTATAATTATTGTATTAAATTGTAATTAAATTTGATTAAATTTTATGATGTAAGGGTGTCATACTTTTATCTTTTAAAAAATTTAGATTTTATAAATAGTATTTCATCCTTTTTATATATTTAATACCTTTTTAAACTTCTTTTAATTTAATTTTAATCCTAATTTTTTACAACTTGAAACATATATGTATACTATGATTTAAATATTCACTAATTATTGAAGTCTAACATTTGAATAATTTGAAAATTTGAAGCTCCTTCAAATGTCTAATGTTTGAAGGCTTATTTCAACAAAAATTATTTTTTAATAAGAAAAAATACTTTTGTATCGCAGAATGGCTTTATGTATGGCTTATTTCAGCAATAATTATTGTTTTAATAAAAATAAAAATACTTTTTACAGAAATGTTATATACATACTAAATAAAATATATTATTCTGAATAAAACATGTATTATTCCTTGTAATTGTATTATAAAATGTCAAAATAGTTTATTAAAATATTTAAACAAGTAGGCGTTATTCTTTATTCTTAAAAACCAGTGTATATACTGTATTAAAACTCTTTTTGTTATGGAATTTTATAATAATATAGAAGTATTGTTTAAACTAAACAAAACTAACTAGATATTTTATATTTAAATTATATTTTATACATAGATGTTTTTATTTTTGGATTTTCCTCTGTAGGTGAAAGACATTATAGTTTAATTATATTTACACTTTTTTAGGTAAAACATGATTTCTATTATATTTCTAGTTTTAGATAAAAAAACATATATGGTAATTTTGGAGGGATAGTAACACATTTCAAATATTAACAACACTATTTTAAAACGAATTTTTAGTTTTTTATGTATGCTTTGCTTATTTAGCATTGATATTTATTAATGATATAATAATTTAAGAGTAATTACTCGATCCTTAAGTTGAGATAAACTTACAATCCTTCATTGAACGATGAACTTGGACAACATTTAATTTTATAATTTTCCTGATATTCGTATACAAATACGTGAGGCGACTTCGTTATGATGATCAAAGAAATTGATGGACACAATTATAAGAAACTTTCACAAGCGAGTCAATGACTAAAACAATAATATGACCATCTATAAAACAGAGATATTTATTTAGTTTGTATTGCCATAAATATGTCAAATCCATTGAGTGCCTAATATATAGCAGTAGCGGATCCAAATGGGGGAGTGGGGGAATAGGGGGGGCATGAGGGGTTGAAACCCCACATCGGGCTTAAGACAAAATAGGTATATCACATGACGTATATTAGCATTAAAAATAGAGTCCTGTAAGTATAAGAGAGATTTAAAACCATATGCGAGTCAACATTTAAATGTTTCGATTTTGAATGCCGGGTCGATTTGATTTTTTAATAATTTTCACAATAGCATAGCAAGAATATTATAGATAGAGTTCATGCACACACGTGCAATTTACAAATTCTTTTAAAGCTGCAGATAATTCCACCATCTGTACAGTAGTGTGTAATGTACAGCCATAGACAATAACCTGCAGATAATCAATAAACAAAAATTGTCTCTTAAACTATCGATAAACAGCCTATGTACAGCCATAACAATAAAAAAGCATTTTGGTATCTTTTTTTGTGACTCACCCTGTAATGAACTATTTTGTATGACCTTGTAAACTGGCCATATAAAACTTATATAGCATCCAAATCATACATAATTCTTTCTAATCGATTGTAGATTTTTTTGCATAACTACTGAAATTGCTCAACTCCAAAAGTTATGAAATATAGACTTACTATAAAGGATGTATGTTATATTATTATTATATAAATATAAATTAACTATACAAACATTTGAAATAAACATTGGAAAAAGAGGAAAAATTACTCTCTATTTCGTTTTTTCATTTTTCTAATTAATGTTGTACTTGTGTTTGATTGATTTCTGACCAATATTTCCTAATAACTCAATAAGCAGTAATATAAGTAATTTGATTGATTATACATTATATATTATATTATAACTACATAATGTACTTGTAAATATTTCAAAATAATTAAACATTACGATGTAATCAATAAAAAAGTTATTTGCATATTGAATATAATTTTGTTATATTTTTTTTTCTTCTGATTTGCAATTTTGATTATTACTAATGAAAAATTGCAATTTGATTGCCTTAGCCTTAGGGAAATGCATTCCTTACTCGAAAAATGTATAGGTAAAAGCATTGAAACCAGTTCTTTATGTCACAAACAGCAGATAGAGATATTAGATGGAACCAAACATGACATTTTGAAAATAAAACATGACCGCCATTGTTACGTGTGCGCAAATGGAAACATTGACTTTCTCATTTCTGACATCACAAGCTTTCCAAAAATGTAGAGGTTTGCAAATCTCCACGAAACAACCAACAAAATAACACAGTGAAACTGAGTAATAGCACGATATACAGTGGATATCGAAACTCTATTTTGCTTTTTTGTTGATGGATTATTGTTTTATAAGTACTTCGCGTTTTCTTATAGACACACACATACATGTTGATTATATTGTTAGTTATTCGATTAATGAAGATGTAGCGAAATATCTTCCAGCTTGGTTTGAAATACACATATTATGTCATTAACATTATAATTCCTTTTTTATTCCGCCCATTGTTACTTCAAATATTAATATATAAACCTCTTCATCAAATGTGAACTATTACTTTTACTATCTATTACTATCTCGAAATATGAGGTTTATTTTTTGCTTTATTGTCATTCTTACAGCTCTTATGTAGCATTCTATTTTTTATTCAGACGTTTCGAGAGAACTTATATTGTCATACAATTGTATTACAAAACATATTTTGATTAAAATGTTTTTCAAGACGAATGATAACTTTTAGTTGCAACTGGTGTCTGGAAAATGATAATAATTTCTTTTATACCTAATAATTCTACAAATTAATAATGATAATAATAAACGGCATTTTCCTGTATTATATTGTATTATGTATGCTATTTTATCTAGAAATTCATTAACGTACAATTGTAAAAAATAGAAATAAATGTGAGTAAATAATGAATTTTAAATGATTAATCTATACATATATATGTAAATATTATTTATTGCAAATATTCTTTGTAATAAACAGTGCACCATAAAATATATACCTATTATAACAGAGCTTGTTGGTAAGATATATATATAGATTCATTTAATATATCCTCAATTTTACACATCGGGACTTGAACGTAAATACTTAATTTTTTATAACAAATTATTTGGTTGCGCAAGTAATTTCACTTTTAGCCTATCGCATTAGCTACGTATCATTTTTTTCTTAGTCTTATACTCGAATGTAGCATGTTTATCTAAAGTACAAATAACGTTGAAGGAACATGTTTTCAAATGTCATTATTATTTCAATATATTAATCTCGTTGTCTTGTATATCAGGAGACAGTATACAGTGAAATTAGAACTCAAAAGTCACACACAAATCCACACTAAGAAATATTACTAGCTTTTCAAAATTTTTGTCACTGGCTCTTATTTTAAAAGTAAAAAGATATATACTATTTTAATGAACCACATTTGTGTTTACTCATAGTGAGTTTCATTTAGGTAAAACGTATAGCCAACTAATTACTTAAACATTTGAACATTAAGTTCAATATTTGGGCAAGTCTTTAGATTTATCCAGACCCAGCTCAAGTGTTACGGTAGGCAGCGGTTCCTTTTTGATGAATTTCTTCCTAGTAATTCTGTGGAATAGTTGTACACTTGCCCTCCGAAGTTGTTGATCAAAAGCGGCATAAAATATCTGAAAGGAACAAAATCATAAAAGTATAACACTTGCTATTCGAATTATTGTAAAAATAAAAAAATAAATTGTAAAGACATACTGTAAAATAATAGATATTAATTAGCTAGAGAGATAGCTAGACAGGATAATGCCTGAGTATTTTAGCAAATTAAACAGCATTATTGTCCAAGTAAGACTTAATTGCTTCTATTAAAGACAACTTTTCACTTTCTGAAAAACATAATTAACGAGTGTTTAGATTTTTAAGTGGAAATACTCCGTCATAGAATTTATATAATATTTTTTAGAACTTACTGGAAATTAGCTTCCTAATTTTTCTGGTAGGAAACCATCTATATATTTTATCTATATATTGTTATTTCGTTAGTTAATTTTTTATCTCAATCCTATTTCAATTTCCTGAATATACACTTGTGGCAAAAATATTGTACCCGTTTATCAATTATAAAAAATAGCATGTTTAATATGAAGCAATGAGTAATCAATAATCTACTGCCCGTATGTAATAATATCATTCCAGTTGGTGGAATTTATCAACAAGATAATGCCCCGTACATACAATTCATACTCCTACATTTGTTCATGAACATCAGATCGCTTGTCTGAAGTGGCCTGCGTTCAGACCGGACATGAATCCGATAGAAAATGTTTGGGGCTTCATGGAAAGTAAATTACAAAGAGAATTTGAACTTCCTATCAACTTTATCCAACATTGAATTACATATGGACAGAATCAATGGAAAATATGAATTATAGAAGAAATAATCTATGAATTATCAATGGTTCATCGTGTCCAATCTCTTCATGATGCCCAAGGAGGCTAGGTACACTAAATATTGATTATGAACATTGACAGTAATCTTTTGAGATATTTCCAGAATTAATTGTATCTTGTACATTGTTTTTGTATAAAAATATATAATATTTAATATTAAACATGTAAAAAAAACATGATTATAAAACTTCATTACTTCTTATTAAACTTGTTATTTTTTTATAATTGATAAACAGGTACAATATTTTTGCCACGAGTATATGCTACTCAATAATTTACACAATTTAGCAATTTATTACTTTCATTGAGATTGCTATTTTAAAATTAACCCTTCTCCGAAATACAAACATTTTTGAAAGCCAATTTAGTTAATTCCTATTCTTTGAACTCTCCCATCTATAGTCCCGAATTTCTGAATGATACAATATCTATAATTCATAAGTTAACTCAATTTCACTTCTTAAATAGATATTTTGTATGCTAAACGTTCTTTCCATAAAACTAAAAGTAGACTTCCATTCTCTCCTTATAAGAATCAATTTTTTGATACAAGTAACAATATGGAACTTCGATCAGGAAATTCTCTAACAGGAACATAAATGAAACTGTATATCTTGTTATAGTATTTTCAACGATTCCTTTGAAATAATTATTAGCGCAGGTTTATCAGACTTTGGTATTACGTTCAAGGAAGCCATTGTAATTAAAACATATAATCCTCCCTGAGATAGATCTCATATTAACAAAATGGTCGCCGTTGTGTTTCCTTCATTCTTTCTTGGCATTTTCTATTTTCTTTAATTTACCATATTTCTCTCTTCTCTCTCTCTATCTTTTTTTCTCTCTCTCTCTCTCTCTCTGTCATTCTCCTATTGTGTGTTTTAAGACTGTCACGTTATCTAACCCAACGTATATGTTGTTCTTTTTCAATTTAATTTTCTGAACTATATTGACGGTATTAACTGTTTTTCAATTTGTTCTTGCATTTATTGCATGGTAAGATTCTTTGACCATTTCATATGTAAGTAATATATGTTATAATATATTATACAATATTACTTGCCAGTTTCATATTTATTGATACCTGAAAAGAAGAAGAATTTTGTCTCAAAACGCGTTGTAAAAATAAAACATGTTATAATTTAATGTTAATTATTTTTACTTTATTGACTTTAAATACCGACATACTCTCTATTAAACGGTTGTTTCTTTAAATTTTTCGATTTTCATAGGCCCGCTCTAATATCTCGGCGTCTAATTATATTTTTGACTGTAATAATTTTATAGGTCGGATTGTTGAAGAAGCTTTAATTAAATTACTCTAAATTATAATGCTTGAAATAGTAACGCTGACTGCTAAATCCGTCATTAATGTTTTCATCTTCGACTTTGTCTTATTATTTCGTATAGTTATTTTTGTATCTTCTCTGTACTCTGTTAAGGTGCGTCTACATTAAACTTTTTTTTCGATTCGATTCAATATCGAAGGAGTGTCGAATGGGTGTCTACACGATCAGATTTCATAAAAATTGGATGAAATCAGAAATCGAAAGAATAACCGAAATTTTCTACATTTATCCTTATCGAAAAGAAATTGAAAGACTTGCGATTGTCCTACTTAGAAGCAAAATTCATCAAGTTAATAAATAAAAAAACATAAAGGATTTTATAGAAATACATATGAAGACAGAGCTTGCTGGCGTGAAATGTAAAAAAATGCAGCTTACCAAAACAGAACTAAGCGGTTTGCTTCAATTGAGGAGTTAACGAAAATATTCAAGATTGAATGTAGGTAGGCACAATAATATATCGGATAAGTTTAGTATTTTATAGCATACATATAATTTATATAACTCGTAAGCGATCTTTTGAAAGGGCATAATATTTCCGGAAAGATGTCGAAAAGAAACAATCAGTGTGTAACATTGTGGATGATGTACGAGATGATGCAACCAGCTGGGAAAATGTATTTATAGTAATTGTTCATATTATACTTATATAAATATATATATTTAAAACAATTTTATTTCTAGGACGTAAATCTAGGATAAGATAACAAATGTTCTGTTAAGGTTTTAGTACCCACTTGTTAATGATGTATATATTTATGTACAAATATACAGTTTCTTTTCTGTTTGCCAGTAGATATTCCTTACTGTCAAAAAATGCTATTTCGCCTAAGTATCTATGTATACTATTGTTTCTTTAAAAAATCCAATGTATCAAAATCATAGATAATAATTTACGAACTTACTGGATTAATACTGAAGCTCAGACGATAGACAAATTGAATCCAGAGTTTGGAAAAGACCGTGATCCTTGGAGACGACAGGAAGGCCATGTTGGGCAGGAAGCACAGCGTAAAGAATAACATACAGAGGAACATGCAAACGCTTCCACGAACCCGTCGAAGAATCTCAATGCGACAGCGTTGGGTCGAAATAACAATCTTGATCCCCACGCTCCCATAGATAAAAAGTGTCGGTATCGTCGGAAACAAAGTGTAGATTCCCAGGACGACTAGCTTAGCACTCGGGGAGGAGACTTGGGTTATACACTTTCCCAATTCAGTATCCATCTCGTAGAAGATGCTTTTGGTCACCAGAAGACAGAAGAGAATAACGATGGGAAGAAAGCAGGCGAAGAGAAATGAGGCCAGTGTAGCGGACCGATTTGAGACATGGCTCCGATATACCAGTGGCTTAAAGGCGGCTATGTATCGATTGCAGGCGAGAAGCAATTGTCCATACAGGGAGAAACAGGAGACCAGGTTCTGCAGAGGGGTGATGACATTGCAGAAGACATCTCCGTCGAGTGTTCTATTAAACACGGTGTATCCAAGACCCACTATCCCAACTGCGGGTGTTGTGACAAGATTGAGAAAGAGGTCTGAGAAAATTACATTAAGGACGATGCGATAGTTGGGCTTGTTGACTTCTTTCACTTTGATTATCACGGCAGCGAACCAAACATTTCCGATGACGCTCAAAGTCGCAAAGACTATGGTGAGACTGTAGACCGCCAAGAAGTGCGGTCTAAGTTCAGCTGTGTTGCTTCCGTTAGTGTTGTTGTATGCAATCATATTTGGTATTTGGAAGTATTATTGTCGACGTTGTTCACATGTAAATAAATTGTACAATTCAATACACTTTTCGATGAGAAAGCGGAAATGTCTGGCCGGTTTATTTCAAAGTGGACTTATTGTATACCTCGAAGACGCACATGTGTATAAACGACAGTTTGTTAAAAATAACTTATCGCATCATCGTAATTTGATTGCATCTACGCGGCTGATATTTTACAATATTAATACAATAATTTACATGCAAATCAGCCAATACGAAGAATTTAAGTTTTCGAGTTAATACAAATACTACGCTATATACTAAATAATAAAAATGACTTAATATAATACTTCCTCATTAAATATTGCTAAGAACAAATCAAGTTCTTTATATATTCTAAATTTTATGTTTTAGACTTTCCTGTAAATCTTCTGGTAGGTATATTTATGTTTAAAAAAAAGCAATTAGATTACAATTTTGACAATACTTATTTGTAGACTTCATGCTATTTGCTTATTTTACTTTATCCCCTGGATATTCGGAATTAATTATAAAAATGATTGTCTTTTGATTTGAAATAAATGTGTACAGCTTGAAAAGAACGTCATGTTCTAAAGCATTATTTTACATTGCAAAAACACAGGGTGTTAAAACATCCCCAATGAAAAAAATCGAAAAATAATAAAACTATGTTTTGGAAATAACAATAAATCTGCTTGATCAAACTTACTGCAAAAGCGATGGAATTTAATATAAAATTTCGAGATTTTATAACAAATTTAAAGATATAACGGAATACAATGAAGAAAGAGGAAAAGATGTTCAGCATAGGTGGGCTTAAACGAAACTTTTGAATCAAACGATTATCTTTTAAAGATGTGATGCTGAGAAAAAAGTAGAAATTCAATTTTAAAATGAGGCGACTTCATATTAGGGTTGATTTTATTTAACTCTTTTCATACTGGGTTTTTCTGCTCTTCCATATCCCACCGTGAAGGGGAGAAGGTGGCCTTTAATTTCCAAACTTCAAGATAGAGTAAAGAATTTAGGTTTCGCAATAAAGAAATATATTTTTTAGCATTATTTAAAAACATTTCCATATAAAAAAGGGTAAAACTATAATTTTTGTATTAAGAATAGGTACTAAATAAGTATTTTTAAACTATTTAAAAAAAATTATTACATTTTGAAAACAATTACTGTTTTATATTTTCTACAAGAAAATTGAATTTTATTGTAGTTCGCGAATTATAACATGTAATTAAGCAGAACACCTGAGAGTCGAAAATTTTAGGAGAACTATGCATTTTTAGAAAAAGCGGCATATTTTGTTCATTTTTCACAAAAGGGTGTATTTTTGGTTTGTCTCGTTGAATTAGGGGGCACGCAATAGTGAATATGGCACTAAACTTTGTGAAATGTTGGATTGAATTATTGGACAGAGCACGTATGCAAATATCAAGGCGCTTGCACATGGCAGGAAAGCTTGGAAACAGTGACAGCCGTGGAAGCCAAAATGCGTGGGCCTCTAATAAGAATGATTTATATGCTATTACACAATTAATATATTTCTGTATATTGCTTTTGTATGATTATATTCAATGAGAACCTATTCCGTGTCAATATTGTTAGAAGCAAATTCCTGAAAAATTTTGTAAATGACAAACTTTTAACTGTTGTTGTATTTATTAAATAAAAAAATAATGATCAAAATACGCAATGGATAGAAAAATGTCAATAATAACACAAATATAAATAGTATAACACTACACTGAATTAAAACGGAGATATTTCTTGGTAAGTGTTCCATACCGATTTTTGCCTATATTTTTATTCGAAATTTAAATTTGACTCGTTTGACATATAAGATCTTAATCAGATGATATGCAGAGTCATGTACCATGGAAAGTAAAGAGGATAATTTAGGTCTAGATTTAATTGGTGGAGAAAATTATTCATCTTTTTTGGCGTAATCAAGTTTTCTTCGCCAGATACAGCATACAAACAGGTAATTACTAATCACAACATTAGCCAATGACTAAATAAAAAAATGTCCAACAAGGTAATTTGACTGTTAGCACACTGAAGCCAAACCTCTACGGAATTGTAGCCGTCTAAGTAAGTTTGATTTCATAAATAATTGCAGTATCTAAAAGTAAAAAAATGAGACTTTTGTTGGGTGTTTTTAAAAAGTGATTTTTTTGTCTTTGTCTTGGCCCAAACAGTTAGGGCGATCAAAATCCAAATCCAAATCGATTACGCACTTGCCTTTTACTTAGACGAATACAATTTAGTTGAGTTTTGGCTTCAGTGGGCTAACAATAAAACTTTTGGCTAGTTTTCTATGATGTGGTCATTTTATTGATGTTGTGATTAGTATTTGCCTACAAACATCGAGAATTTAATTTTTCTGTTTTGGATATATATATTTGTCAATCTAAAAGGATCATAAAATAATAACTAATTTAGTTTATATAATATTTATTTATTTTATTGACAGCATATTTTTCCTGTAAAGTATTCTTCATTGTATTTTTAGCAATTTTATAAGCATTGTAAATTTGCAATACTTTTTTTCAACCATTTCACATGTTTTCTCAAATATAACTGGTATTTATAACTCGATTTTCATTTTAGCAAATTGCGAAATGTTACCTCAAATGAAATATCATCTGATAATTATACATTAATTATACTTACTTAACTAAAACCATTTTTACACACCTGAGATTAATCTACTCGTAGGTTCGAGACAATTATTTTCGTCCTACTGGATATCCGGACTTTGTTGAAAAATAAAATATAGATATTAAAATATTGCCACCTCCATTTGAATTGTAGATAAAAATATTCCCCTGTTGCGCAACTTAAAAAGAAAGTCATATTAAAACACAAATTTATTCTTAATTTAGCCTTTAAATAAGACTTAATAATATTTTCTCTCAATATTTAAACATGACATTGTTCGTCGTAAATTTTGCAAAACATTTAAGTATAAGGTAAATTCACCTATGTAACTTACAAATGTAAATATTAAAATATCAATAAATGTTTCACACAGAAACAATGTTTCCATATTGTAAAATATCAATAAATGTTTGACAAAGAAAAATATTTATTTTATAAATTTGTTTATGTTTCTAGTTGAAACATGTTTAAGATTTTATTATTATACTTCGTCTACTTCTGTTTAAGGAATATTTTCTTAAATTGTTTCATATTGTAATACCACATATGAAAGCCTAAGTAATGGATAATTACAATCTATGCCCTTAAATATGATCTTATTTAGATTATTACGTAACCTACTTTTCTATTCGCTCGCGCATCTATTACCCTATCTTAGTAACTTTTACTTCATCGATACTTTGTAATAATGGTTTGAATACAGTCGGCCTTAATTCAACATTATCTATTCCTCTGATGAAGCAATGGCGTGAACTGCCTTATGAAATATATCGCGGTTTTATTAATTTATTAATTATAGTTATTATTTGTCGAAGATTAGAACATTTTTAAGTCTTATCCTAATATCTTTTATTTTTGAAAAATGATAGCTGACATTTTTGTTTTTCCAAATGTCTAAAACTAATTTAAATTAGAGTGAAAATCGATATTCAGTGTCCGGTTTAAAAAACAACTATTTTACAAACTTTTTGCGATTTATTTATTTATCGATCGAAAGCTAACAATTTTCTTTGTGAGAGGTGTTAAACTAGTCACGAATGCAGTATGTAGTAAATCTTTTAACTATAAAATAACTATATAAAAATACTTTTTATATTGGTGCATTTATTGATGTTCCATGTATAGTGTTACAAAGTTTATGGCAGACAGTACCTACATGTGTATGGACCTTCAAAAATTAAAATATATTAGAATCAGACTATATTATATACTGTTTGTAAATATATTTTTAGTTTGCGTATTTAGAATTGAAAATCACCTGCCTTTTTATTATTTAATTACAATAGATTTTCTAACTATTGACATCAAATACCATGGATAATATAATTATTGTGTACATTGAAATAACGATTTAAGTTAAAAAAAATGATACGTAAGCAATCCTACGTGTGGTCATTAATGGGTTAAGGTGTAAATAAACACCATAATGGAAACTAGATTACTTTTTCGAATACCAGGTGTTCCAAAAGCTTTAGTATGGAATTTAAAATAAATGTAAGCAATATTTTTAGTATTTTTATTTGTTTTTTGTGATATTTTTAATTATTCTACGAAAATAAATACTAAAAGGTTGGAAGTAGTCCAAGAAGAGAGGCACTCCATTCGAGGAATCATAACAATAACAAAGAAAGACCACTCACTATATGCAAATAAGAATTATATTTAAAAAATACGACGTTTCGTGTCAACTAGAGAAAACATTATCAAGAAATGTAAATGATATATTTTGTAATATAGACATCCTATAATAGATAAAGACTTTGATATTGATATTCTTTTGTGCTTTTTTTAAATATGCGCAAGATTTACTCCCAGAAAATTCATATCCATATTAATAATAAAATAAAAATTTACCTCTACTCAAAAATTTGCCTACTAAAACTTACTTGAAAATCAGAGAAAATTCATAAAAAATATGGTTGTAATCCACCTTCAAGGTATTAAATAAATTATTATTGGAAATTAATATTGCTGAAAAAGGAAACTTAACCGCAAAAGAATGACGAAGATCAAGAAGTATATTGACTGCAACAGGAGATGAAAATCAGTAACTTCTTCAGGAACCGTTTAATCCTCTTACTTCAATATATGACGATTATCAAATGTTAAAATGATATTTATTTTACATACTATGTGTTTCGCTGGTTGTGAGTTTTTCTATATTTCTATACATTTCTATAAATAGTTCCTAATTCATATATCTCGTTAAGTGGTATACTCAAGGACTATTTACATTAAAATATAGATTCTAAATTAATTAATTCTTAGAAAATTGCCGATATCTTTTGATCTTTTCAAATAATTCAAGATTGACATTTCATTATGTACTTGTATATAAGTAGAGAACTTAATTATAGTAAACCATTTTTTTTCACGCCTTTAAGAAACAAAAATGACTTAATACAATTTTTCATTTAAGACAATAAACTTTAAATCAATCTATTTAATTAGTTATATTTAAAGTTTATGTTTGTGACATATCTTATATCTATGTATGTATAGCATAGAAATAGACGTATTTGTTGGCCGCTTATCCGTATTTGTTAACCTAACCCTAACGCTACGTCTATTTCTATGATGTATAGTTATTATCATAGAGTACCAAGAGAGTTCACTTAGCGCATTTGAATATATACATGCATCAAACTTTACAATCAAGGTAATTCGACCATGTAGATTTCGAATTTAACTCTAAAAATGCGTTAGAAAAATTGCCTCCCTGATTTATGGCAACATACTACTTAATTCCCATAAAAAGTGTTGAGTAGTACATTATTAATAAAACTCTATTTTGAAAAAAATTTAAATAAGTCATTCAATCAAAGCAAAAATAGTTTAAATAGCTATATTAAATAACACGTGCTATAAAGTAGTATTAATCACGTCATATAAAACCATAAATGTTTGGTCCACACTATAATGACCAAAAAATATAAGATTGTAAAGAAGGCTCAGTCTTTTGATTCAAGCCGAAAATCCACCATTTTGAAA
>JAYRBW010145766.1:0-14730 GCA_036023295.1 Invenusta paracnida | reverse complement strand
ATAATGAGGTTCGGAGCAGATGATTGACGTGTGGCGTATGTAGGATTGTTGATAGTGATTAAGTTTTTTAAGTAGATACAATGCTCTTATAGAGTCAAAAAAGAACGATTTTTGTCCAGCCTTTTGATTTCTTTTTTTAATATTCTCTGAATGAACTTGTCATGTTTAGAACCCATCGGCAATCAAATTTGTCATGAGTGACATTTTTTTATTAAAAAAAGAAAATAAATGGTCTTCCTTTAATACATGTTTCACTGTTTACAGATCATTGTAGGTAGTGACCTTTATATCGGTTGTGCGAATATATGTAGCCTTTATTAAGTTAATATACATGGAGCCCGACACAAATTTATAGGGTCTCCCAAAAAAAGGTCCAGATGAAACCTGTACCCATTACTACATATATTACCACCTATATTTTAACGAGTTATGGAAATGACCTAAACAACTTAAAATCCGTGAAGATTTAATGTCGGTACCATGAAGGTAATATAATTTAAATTTGCTCTTACCTGAGAGATGGCGCATGAACAGACCATCCAAAATCGGCTAATTTAAGTTCCTTATAGAGACCAAGAAGCAGGTTTTCAGGTTTAATATCCCGGTGGATTACTTTCATCTTGTGACAGTAGATCAGGGCATCGCACAATTGGTAGACGTACTAAATAATAAAAAAGAGGGACACAGAGATAAGTTAAGGTTTATTCGTTCTAAATTAATAATTAAATATAGGTATATTATGTAGAACTAATAAAAGTGAACTTATCTCTTCTCGATATTTCGAACAAAAATACACAACATTGAGTATAATTTAACTTAACGTGAATTTAATTTAAATATTTAATAAATATTCAACCTACCTATAAACAGCCTAACCTATAAAAAGTTTTCCAATGAATTTATGACAGTTATTAACTAACTCAACTGGTTATTTTTTGGTGTTGATAGACAAAAATAATAGTAATTTTAATTTCAATAATAATTTGGTTGATAGTCAAAATATAACAAACATAACTTGTTTAATTCTTCACATGTTTACAGTGTTGCCACTCTACCATAAACTCCAAAATTCCGCAGAGAATTAAAATTTCCGCCGATAATATTTTTTGGAAAAAATACTTAGTTTTAATATCCTTTTCTTTTTAAAGTTCTATTTAATTTGCGCATTTTTACTCAAAAACAAACATAGATCATAATTGAGAATTGTTTGTAATAAATTGACTTGAAAAACGAATTAGTTATTATAAAAATATCGACTATTAAAAAAATAAATATTTCCAAAGAAATACTTTGAAAGAAAAGAAAGGTAAAAGTCAAGAATTCCAAGTGAAAGTCATATATTTTATACAAAAGATATCTGTAAAAGTCAAAAATTCCAAGTCATATATTTTATACAAAAGATATCTGTAAAAGTCAAGAATTTCAAGTCATATATTTTATACAAAAGATATCTGTAAAAGTCAAGAATTCCAAGTGAAAGTCATATATTTTATACAAAAGATATTTGCTATTGTGTATAAAAATTATATATAACACCATTCTTAATGCAAAGAATACTTATGTAGTATGCGATACAATGTCAATTTGATGTACTAATGAGTAATAGGTAGTGCATATATAAAATTACATGGTCAATGCTTCCCTTTCTTCGCGCCTACGTTCTCCTTATCCTTGTCAAACTGGGACCGTTCTTCCCTCAGACCATCCATCATCTTCTGGTATGCCTTCAGCATTGCATCCGCTTCCTGTTCTTTTCTTTCCAGTTCTTTCTTTCTCTCAGAGTGCTCATTTTCCAATTTCCGTTTTTGGCGTGCATCTTCTTCATCTTGTTTGCGTTTTTTTTCCTTTTTCTCTCTCTCCATGGCTTCTTCTTTCTTTGCCTCTTCCGCATATCTCTGTCGGGCACTTCTTCCAGCAATCACCAGACTGTCATCAATGGGGAAACTGTAACACTCACTTTTAGAGATACGAAGAGCAAACTTCACTCGCAGAATTGCCTCGATAACTTCAACTGTCAGCCTGTTTCGTTTCTTCGTCAACACATCAGTTAGATCAGAGAACCCTCGTTCACTATCGCTATTCCCATGGGGCAATGTCAGGCAAGCTATAGACAACTGGGAAAGAAGAGGAAACTTGACGTCTTCATTCTCGCGAAGATTTGCCACTTTCGTCCTTTTTTCAAGGCTGAACATTCTGCACACATGTCTCAGATGGTCATGATCTTTGAAAGCAACAACGTTCGGCATATCTTTTGCCACTGTGACTGGTTACCATGCGGACAAACTTATAATATCAACATTGATCGACTTTTTGGGATTTAAAAAACTAAGACATTTGACAAATGAATTATTCAGAGGCAGATAGCCTTGTAATTTCGACACAAGTGTTTGGTAAAATTGTCTCACCCGCAAAAATAATAATTTACGATCGGATCCGGCTCAGGACACATGTTGAGAAGTTCTCTAGTTGAAACGCCAAATATACTAAATGGAATGACAATGAAAGTGTAATGTAAGCATAGAGATCGGATAATCAATACTCTTGTCTAGAGGAGACATGACTAATATAAGCCTAATAAACTGATGGCACAAAACGTAAATCTAACGTTTTTTTTCGGTCAAATCTGATTGGTTCATACGCTGTTGGTTAGTTATTATAGTATGTCTGCGTGAGGGAAATGATATATAATTTATTAAGATTTTTTAATTGTAATTTTTTTGTAAATTTATTACGAAAACAGGATATATTTAAAGGGTGATAATTAGATAAAGAATTAAATAAGCTTATCGTCGGAATTTTACAATACTCTTCAGAATTCTGCATAGTCTCTGAAATTCGGCATTTCCTCGGGATTACGCCAATGCTGAAAATTCCACAGGAGTGGCAACACTGCAAAAAATGCATTCAATTATTTATATACAAGTTTTTACTTAACTCATAGACACTTCGGTTTCTTAAGATTAAAAAAATATTATGTACCTACAAAAAATTGTGTATATTACGAGTAAAAAATGTGTATGTAATTAAAAATTCGTGTATAATTCTGAAAAAAGAAAAAGAAATTACCTCACTGTTAATTATACTGAAATAAAATTCAATAAAACATTTTTTTTCTCCACCACAAATTGTTTTTAGGATATTTAACGAGGGTTTTGTGCATTTTACCAAAATTTAAGGACATTTTAGAAAATTTTAGGAGTGGACACCCTGTTACACTTTAAACTATTTTGTTATGGATGTTGTATTATTTGTAGTTAAGAACAGTACTATGGAGCCCAAATATATATGTATATATATGAAACACAATTTAGGTCATAATATATATCAATAATTATAATCAATGTAAATAAAAAATGTCACCAATCAAAAATCATAAATAGAAGGGAGGAATTTTCCCCTAAAACATATAAAACTGAAGAATATAAAAGAAGAAATTCTCAAATGTAAAATGAATAATTTAAAATAATATAAGACAGAGAAGATGAACGATTTTTTTATTAAAAAAAAACCAGTGTGTATAAGGACCGTTAATAATAAATAAAACATTCACTCAACAGCTCTAACATATATTATTTTTCATATTTAACTACGCTGCTGAGGGACATACACGTTTGAAGATAAATATCTGTTTGAAATTACAATGAAAAGTAACGACCATCCAATAATAGAATAACCGACTTTAATTCATACTTTAATATAGTGTTTAGTTAGTAATGAATATCGGTGAAGTGATAGAAGAATGTATCCAGGGCAGTGCTTTAACTGGAAAAAATGCATAATTCGCAAAACATTAATTTATATTTTTGCACAACTCGTAAAATAAATAGAGCAACACGTAAAACAAGTGCAAAACTGTTTTTGCACATCTCGTAAAATGACCTTAGGATAAGGGCACTATAGTGGTTATACAGGGTATTAAAAAAGTAACACAACTCAACAGAATATTATTTGTATATATAACTATAATTGAATTAAAAATATTTTAGAATAATAACATACATCGATATTCACAATATTTAATCTTAAAATACATAAATATGCGTAGCATAAAATTGTATATAAAACATTAAATATTCTATATAAATAATGTTGCTTTGTGTTACTTTTCCAACTCCCTGTAGGTAGTTCTTTGTATTTTTTCCACATTTTAAGCTTATATTATAGGTTTTATAAGCTATACATGTACAATTACATAACAACCTATTTATTTGTTTATTATATTTTCTTATAAAAAATTCATGAAGAAAAAAGTGGTGCTAGGATTACATAAACATGTTAACAATAAGGTCAGATGTTGACCTATCTAAATTAGGCTGTAAATTAGGCTAAATTAGGCTGTCACAAACCTGTTCCATTAATCATATTATATCAATTATATTAGTGGCTAGTATTATAATATAAGCTTAGCGTGTGGAGAAAATACAAGAACGACCTATGTATAATATATATTATGTTTTCTACTTGTGTCCTTGTCCTAAGGTTATTTTACGAGATGTGCAAAATATGTTTTACGACTTGTACTCCCTTATCGAGAAGTTTTTGGGGTTGTCTTTTTGTTAGATGTGCAGAAAGAGTTCTGCGACTTGTACTCTCTCATTCTTCTTATGAAGCTTTATGAGTTGTTACGAATTATGCACCTTTAACAAATATGTAACAACTGGTAAAGTTTACGAGTTATGTCTCTTCCCTATCGGATTAAGATGGGATGGCGGAGGTAAGCTGGGGACTCATTGTGTATTTTGCAAAGTTTCTTTAAAATAAAAAAACTAAGTATTAAAAAATCAATACGATATATAAAATTGAAAATATTTCTTCAATTTCTATTATACATTTTTTTCTTTTCATAAAGTCACAAATTCGCCGATATCAAAGCATGGCATAAAAGGTCACGTATCCAATAATTTTAATGTATTTTTTCAATTTTATAAAAATAGACGGTATTAAGGATTTAATTTAGGATATTAAAAATAGTGTAACGTATTTTTGAAATTTCGACAATGAACTATTTTTAAAGATCATTAAAACATGCCTTCATCCTATGTATTAAATGAGGTTATTCAGTAAAATGAGATTTCAGTTTTTAAACTATATGTAGGTGGAATGATATAATAATATATTTAACATTTACATAATAACACAGAATGAGCGTAACACACAGCGTGAAAATTCTTAATAAAATTATATTCTAAAACACAGACTGCAAACTATACGTACATATAATATAGAGCGTGCGAAGTGACGTAGAAATATAATAAATGATTGCATATTAATTTGTAAATATTGTGACATGCTTATCATGTAATCTATTAACATCTTTGATGAAACACGGAAGCGATACACTTTATACTGATCACAAATATTAGAAACAGAAACGCTCTTCATACCAACCTCTGCGTAATAAAGCTGACGAACATTCTTTCTGGTCTCCGCTGATAAAAAGGAATAAGATATTTAAATTGGAATTTTAAATAGGAATGTTTTCTTAGCTATTGTAAATAACTAAAATTATTTAATGATTGATATTTTAACTTATATTTCTCACGAAATGTACCTGCCAAAGCATCACGAGTATTTTCAAATATTTCTTGAAACAAATCCAGAGATTCTTTGTACTGACGGTTGTTGATCTAATTGAGAAAGGAAGGAATAAATATTAACATATTGTCAAATCAATGCTTTTTGAAAGTTAAATAAGATACAATAAAGATTGTGTGATTAACGGGTTATACAGATGAATAGCGGAAAACTCAGTTTAACAGTAGAAATATACAAATAAGCAACTCAAAAATACGAATTTTGAACTCGATAACGATAATCACAATTCAACGATAGAAAGTAGTTTTATATGTACACACATTACTGCAGTAAACTAGAACATTAATTTAACAGTAAACCCTATATGAAAACAGTAAAATAGTAAAATAAATACTATAAAATAAACAAATATTTATAATCAACTTATTATGAGAAAAAATAGGAACTCACAAAGAAAATTAAAATATCATTAATTTGAGGAAATATTGCAGCTCAACTTTAATTACATTTACTATTGAACAATAGCAATTCTAAAAATATAGTGTTTCAAAACAAAATTAAACAAAAATAATAAATTAGAAGACATAGCTGTTATGAAAATACTGTGTAGTCTTAAAATGGGTTTATTCATAAAAGTATTCAGCAAAGATTTAAAATAAATCCAATTTATGTATATAACTGTTGTGTATTTAATAAATCATATTATATACGTACGTAAACAGTACTAAAACATAGCTTAATTTAGATTCAAATGTAGATTAAATTTTCTTGTATCAAATATATTTTTATTTAGAAAAATTTAAATTTAATACATTTCAGCTTGTAATTATAGCATGAAATATATACACAAAAACAAAAGCTGAAAGTTGTAATTAAACATAACATAACATATTAGTTATTAGTATATATCTATAGTTTATATTATAATCCTATCCATACAGGGCTTTATAGTATTTTCACATCTGGGTAAGAATGGGAGCTGAGTATAAAGCCCCAGATAAATTTTAAATTTTCAAATAGAGTAGCGTTTTGAAATATCGCATGTAGTTTAATGAAGATGCGTTGTAACATATTCCGTTGAAAAATTGATCCTAACTATTTTTAGGATTTTGTTTTATGAATATAAGCAAAAATGGCAAAAGCATCAACGTTACAAACATATATCTACTATCTATAATAAATGTATTGGCTAACAGACAGACAGCTTTGTAGTAGAGGCACTACCCTGGAATGAGACGGACCTAATTGCTGCTGACGCAAATGCACATTCAGAAAGTGTATAGAAATAAAGATGCCTAAAGCAGAAATAATTTTGGAGTATTAAACAACAGCAGCCATACATTTACATTCAGAATACACGGAGCGACATCACTTTATGTAGAAACACCATTAAACACAAGTTTAAGTGGAACACAATAAGAGAGAGGGGATCTGATCTTCTATTAATCTTCTAATTAAATATATACTGGTGTTCTCAATAAAAATACAAGACTATAAGAGAAAAAGAAAATAATGATCAAACAAAATGGAACTCCCGTAAGACAGACTGCATTAGATTTCAAAAGTACATAAAAATAATGAAGAGTAAAGAAATGAACATGTAAGTTTACAAAATAAAAGAAGGAAAATCGGCGGGATCAGATGAAATTACAAATGAAATGATAAAAAACTTACCCGCAATAGGCAAAAATCTCACTTTACATAGTAAACGAAAGCTGATGTAAATCTATCATACCCCAAGAGTGGAAGAATGTACAAGTCCTCCTCATGCTCAAAGAAGGCAGAGACCAAACTGGAAGCACACATAGACCAATTAGCCTAACATCTTATATATATGCAAAGTAATGGAAAGAATGGTACTATGGGATGATTAAACTGGATCGCAGAAGAGTGAGGTCGATTTATGAAAGAAAAAGTTAACAGCAGATAAGATAATTTGAATATAACAGGAAGTGACCTAGTTATCCACGCACAGAAAGACACACTGGAAAGTTGTAGGAAGGAGATACAACCAACAATAAAAAACCAGAAGAATTGACGAAAGAATGGATGGAGATAAATGAAAAAAGATAGTAATTTTCAGTAATTAGAATAGAGAAAAAAGGGAGTGGAGAAATAAAGGTAACATAAGATAAAACATAGAAATGACACTCCTAGCTAGTTCTTGGGAGTCCAGTTTGACAGGAAAATAACCTTCAAATGAACACATCAAAACCACAAAAAAGAAAATGAAACAACGGTTGAAGGCACTAAAAGCAGTATATGTACCAAAACCTGTGGATGTAGAAGATCTTTGATACTCTACATCGGATATATCAGGTCGGTAGCAGAATAATATGCAGGTGCAGCATGGATGCCCAGTGCAAGTAACTCAGGGATAAAAGATATAGAATACAAAACGAAGCTGTTAGAATCATTACAGGTGTCACAGAAATACCAGTTGAAAACCTACTAATAGAAGCAGACCTAATACCAATTGCCATCAGTGGGGATATCATAGTAGCAGCTACAGCTAGACAAATATAAAATATACCAGGAACAGCAACCACAATCTAGCAATGGGAAATACTAAATCAATAACAAAGAATAGAAAAGGGGAGATCCTGGAGAGCTACGGCTGAAAAATACAGAAAAATATACAATTAACCAACATAGAAAAGGAACTAATACTCACAATAGACTCACTACCTCCATGGACAAAGCAAACAGAAAACAAATTCCATGATCTTTTGCAAGTAGAAGAAGTAGATAAAAGAATAAAGGAATGACCTTTCACTGGGTCCCAAGATACAAGGAATCATAAGAAATGAGCAGGCAGACTGGCCAATACGGTACAAAAGAAAAGCAAAATAAAGTTGCGCTCTGCTACAAAACAATAACTACTTGTATTAATAAGAAAACAGTGATAATTGGAAAGAGAGAATAAAACACTACAAATGGAAAAGTGGTAAAAATAAAGAAGGACTAAACAGGACAGAGCGAATAGAACACCACAAATGGAAAAGTGGTAAATATAAGAAGGACTAAACAGGAAAGAGCGAATAATATTTGCGTAGATCAGAATAGGGAATAGTATAAAATTGCAAAGCTACAGACACAAAATAGGACTAGAAGAAGACGGGCTATGTGAGCACCGCGGAACAAAGGAAAACATAAATCTCATCATCACCACCTGCTTAGCTCATCATAATCAAAGACAACAATTTCGGACTCAACACAATTGAGAGATAGTCAAAACCCAAGGGAGCTAATCGAATTCATGAGAGGTATTGCCCGACTCGACTGGTCAATTGAAATGCAAATGTACCAGGGGCTGTTTCGTTTTATAAACTTGAGAGCTCATAATCTATAAGGTTAGCTCCATAATAAACCTTAACCCTTAATAGGAATGTGCAGATTATTTCAGTATTCATATTTAACCATAAATAAATAGTCCGTTTCTAGCTTCCAGGTATATACACTATCCATAGTAAACGGGTTGTATTGTTTCCGAAATCTAATGTACAATAATAATAATATATGAACTCTCATGCATACACTTTGTCATAAATATTACTATCATGCAGAAGAGGAGAACAAAAGTCTCAATCTCTAAAAGAAAGTAAATTTTATACATTATTTTTTGTTAAAGATTATAAAACAATAGTAGGTTCAAATTGTACTAAAAATGACTTTTGTTTAATCGGAATAAGATTGCTTTTCTTACATTTTATCTGTTCCAAGTAGCCGGAGTATACAGTAAATGCATTCGTCTTATTGGTTATTAATAAAAAATACTACACATTGAAGAAACTCAGCAGCCAGTTATAAATGGAAAATTACAATTTCTGTAATTAGAGGCAGAATGAAATGAATGAATGAATGCAAGCTGTGTGTAGGTGGATTTATGAAGAGGAAGGGAGCTCCAATTGTTGGCATAAAACGAGCGAATTCCATGTATAGAGTTCACTGTCCCAGTATCTGTCTCCCAGGCAGACGCGTGCGGCATCAGAGCGATCACTTAATCTTTCACAAGTGAGTAAACATGTCAAGTACCAACTATCGCCGACGTCCGAGCACCCCTCTTCTGGAAGTTTGCCTACTTCTCTCTTGCCTTGTGATTTTACCACAGGCTTTCAAAGTCGCTGATGACAGCGAGTCCAATTTTCAGAAGTACGTTACCACTGCATTTCAGCCTTCTTTCAACTATAAAGAATCCCTCACCGGTCCCCTGGTAACCTGTTGGCATCAGTGCAGTCGCTGTTATCTCTCCCGACCAACTACCTACCCACTCAACATCTGCGGTCAACTCTGTCACAATAGACAATTCCGCGTTGCTAGGGGTGATGCAACTTGTCAACTTCTCAACCGCGAGGTTGTGAAGGTACGACGTCGAAGCATCAGCACAGGTGGTTATCATCGAACTAACCCGCGTAGCGGCCAGCACTACACACAACGGGTGATTGAGCATTGTAAAGGTCTCTGCACGATTCTATGCGAGCGCGGAAGTGGTTCGGATCGAGCCCTTATGTGCCAGGCTGACTGTGACAAAGGGAATCTCGCAGCTCTCAACATCTGTGCTACCACTTTTCCATAGCGACAATTGTTTTATCTTTTTCGGTTAGAAATACTCACCAAAAATATCGCACAATCCGAGTTACATATTTATTAACTTTCTAAATACCTCCGAAGGCCTTCTTAACATGTATCATACACTAAAGAAGTCGTTAATATTTAGCATTTCTAATAAAATAAATAAGAGGGGAGATTATCCCTTGTTTCTATACCATCAATGTTCTTGTGAGACTTACATATATCACTTAAGTAGTGTATAGTGTTTTTTTCTTTATTGTAAATTATACTACATAGAATTTTTGTCAGTATATAAATACGAACTTTAAATCGATGACACTCATATGTAATAATTTTGATCTTAAACAATTACTAAATTGTATTTGCAGTTTTTATTGTTTTATATCAAGGAAAGTATAACATCTTTTCTACTACTGTTAATATATAAATCTTGGCATGTACTGATAAATTACTGTATTAAATAGGAAATATATTGTGATGTGGACGATAATATATATCTATGTTCTGGATAACCACTCAAACTTTGTCCAAATGTTGTATTTAATGTTGCTTATTTTGTCGAAATTAGAAAAACTATCGTTTAATTATGGAATAAAACTATCAAGTCTTCAGTAAAATAATGTATGTAATAAATCATTATATATTCGGATAAAAATTGAGAAAATAAACGGTATTAACATATTTATGTATAAATTTATTGAAATATTTACCATGAATTATACGATTTAAATTATATAAACTTAAGTACGGATATAAAATTAAGGTATACAAATATATAAAATGTCAGAAAATATATATCCAAAAGTATATTATCTTTTAACCTTCCTAGATAATTATTATCAAATTCTATCAGATATACCATAAATACAATGAAATATATTAGTTGTTATTTTATTTCAAAAATTTATTTGATGGTCACAAATCTTATTAAGTTGTTAATTCTTTGACTACGGCGTATTAAAAAAAGAACCATCCAGCTAGGGATACATCTCGTCAGTGTATGTATTAAAAATCGTCACTGTATATTTAAAAACAACAGTAAATCATTTTAAATATTCAATCAAATAACAACTTCATTTAAAAAAGGGCAAAATGTAGTAGCTTTCTAAAAATAAGTTTCAAAAACTTCGTTTTTAGAAAGATATAATAAGCACCCGAGAAAATTAACCACAGAAATAAAATCCAATATTGGATGCAACAATATATAATTACAATTGTAAAGCAAGTCGAATAACTAAATATAGATAAAAATACGAATGGGTGTGGTCATTTTATTAATTAAAAACACTGTTACATGCAAATATTGCATAAAATAAGTGAAGTGGTGGAAGTAAAATATTATTAAAGGGCTTTACACTTTTAAACAATTTAAAAACAAAACGCTTTCAAAACATATTAAATGAAAAGACAATAATAACAAAAGTGCAGACAGAAAAACCATCAATTTTCAACTGTAAGTGCTGTGAATGTATTAGTTATTGCAGATGATTTTTTGTTAAGATCATAATCATAAAAATGTGCATAAAAATAACAAGAAAGATATTTAAATAACATTATTAGAGATAGTAATACATATACAATTCACGCATATAACAAAAAAATTTTGGTTTCAATTAAGCCAATTGCATAATTGAATTTTCATTAATTTTGAAGCCTTTAAGAAAAGTTTTGACATTTACGATTGTGCTTTCTTTTCTATATTACTGTAATGCTTTAACAATTGAACATATTTATAACTAGTTATAAAATTACTGTCATAAAACCTAGTAAGTTTGAGTTACCAATATAAAAATATCTAATCACTTATAAAAGAAAAATATAGTATACACATACCGTATTTAACATTAAATAATTTAGCTTAGTTCTGAGAATGTAATTTATAGTTTAAAGTTATTAATATTATGCACATATATCGTACACTAAACTACCCTAATGTATTATGCGTATATATTCGACTTTATTTAAGGATCTTATGTACATGCATACTTAGAAACAATCTCGATATTTGTAATGAAAAAAATGGAAAAAAATCCAATAGTATTAAGGCCCATAGAAGGCAATTACTTGTAACAAAATATAAACAATTGAATAGTTAATTAAAAATGATATGTTAATAACATTATCTTTACACGTTCAGAAAAAATACGATATTTAACAAAACAATAAGATAGTCAATGTTAACTATAGGTAGTTAACTATTAACAGTATTTATCATATATCACGTATTAGATTTATAATTCAAAAACATTTATATAAGTAGGAAAGGTCTTTATAATAAGTTTGAAATATAGGAGCTATATAAAAAAAATATTTTGTAATGTTATCATTCTTTCGTCTACAGAAATTCATTTATTAGGCAATAGTCTTATATATAAGAGTAAGAATAATATTAACTTATATTTTAACATATTTTATAACAGTTCAACATTATAACAATTATGTTGTTTTAATTCAATATTATTTTAATTTTCTATTTTCCATCATAATACAAATATAATTTTTAAGTTAATAAATAGTAATGAAAAAAACAAAGACACTAAAGAAAATCGGAGTTTAGAATTCAAGTAGATTACAAAACCTTGATTGCAGGCAGTTGAAAATTCAAATAAAAAAATACTACAAATATATACATTACGAAGATATATACTTCGATGTGACCCTCGTCCAACTAAAATTATCAGTTTATTGTTTCAATATAAGGCGTCATAGGAACCGTATACAATTTCATATTAAATTACATTACATTAAATATGTATTTGGTGAATACAAGGTCATTTACAGCATAATATTAACGAATGTTAATACATTTTAATTTGGAGTTATTGTATTGCTTGCCAGTCAATGATTTGACACTTAACAACAAACTTCCTGTTCACGGAAACCAAAGTTAATCCGATCAGAATTGAAGTCAAAACAAGATCAATCATTGTCTTTAAAAAGTCTCTCCGACTCCCGAGATCAAACCCTTTATTAGGATTATTAAGAAGCAAGAAACCAGAAGACAGGCTAGGAACAAAGGACTGAGAGACAAAGCAAGATTGAAGAGCACCAATACCATCGGTGCGCACAAGCGGCTAGAGCATAACCTAATTAGAAACAAAACCATGGGAAGACCTGATTTCAGCGGGCGTTCTACTCTTCGAAAACACCGTTGATAACATCAAAAAGGATTTCAGTACTGAAGCTAAGAGACGAGCGGCTGATAAGACAAAAAAAAGAGAGGGGGAAGGGGAGATGGAGATCTACACAGATGGTTCTGCCCAAGGAGGTTTGACGAACGGAGGAAGTGCCGCGGTAATATACCATAGAGGAGAAGAGCATGTGAGAAGAATAACGGGTGGTAGGCTTTGCAGCTCCAATGCTACGAAAGTTAAGGCCATGTTGGAGGCAGTTAACGAGGTGATTGCATGATCCACTGCAAACGTCATCATTTACTTAGACAGTCAATCGCTTGTGAACACCCTCGGGAACGGAAAACCTTCACTAAGTAGAGTGGAGTTAAATATATTTTATTCTAATCTATACATTTGATGATATATATTTCATTCGAAAATTAATTTCATGTAATGGACTAATAAACTATACTTATTTGAAATTATGCATTTATTCTGAATTATAGATAATTTTTAAGATATAATATATAGCAAAGTTTTGAAAAGAATTGTCATTATTAACCATTACATAAAATCATTGTTTTTATAATAATACAAACACATTTTGCTTGTTCGTTTATCAATTAAAATTAAAATTATTATTTAATTGTAAATTGACATCAATGAAAAGTACTGATTTACTAAAAGTTACATATGGATGCAAGAAATTGTCAAAATATTTAAATGTAAATGCGATAACCATAATAGGATTACATCAAGTTTCGACAATCAAATTGTCGAGCAAAAACTTATTTACATTTCAAAATTAAAAAATTCTGTAATATAGTAGGCTTTAACAATTTAATTCAGTCAATTTCATGCAATAGAATATGGATTCTAACTGGATTCTGCAATAACTGGATTCTAAAGACAGCTAAAATATTCAAATGCAATATTGAAATGAGCACATTCAATGTGAATGCAGATGAATAGTAAAACATCACTTCAAATATGTTTTATAGAAAAAAATATCAGTAAATATATTTAAATACTATCTACTACATAGTACAGGAGCTACTTCTGAAAATTATCAAAATTTGAGCAGATAAGGTTTGTTATGCTCAATGAATTGCTATTAACTTATGATTGAAAAATATGTAATTCTTGTTCTGCGCTAACAGTCACAAAATGAGATAAAACCAAAACAAAATAACACATCACCATGAATAGATGAAAAATAAAAACAGTACTAAACACGGTATAGATATGGATTGGAAAACCACTTCAAATTTAAAATAAATATATTTTTAATAAAAGGTCCGAGCTTTCAATGCTACTAGCATCATAATCATGGACAAATATATTAAAAGGGCATAAACAGGGTGGCCACGTCAGATGGAAAACAAAATTTGTGTATATTTGTGTATATTTCAAAAATTATTTGTGTATATACCATCCTAAAAAAGGTCATTTTTACTTCCCAAAAAAATGTATTTTTTGTCAAAACAATTTCTATATTTTTTCAATTGTA
>JAYRBW010145755.1:0-14730 GCA_036023295.1 Invenusta paracnida | reverse complement strand
CGCTCTTATTAGAGCTCATCAGCTAGCCTAACCCCTGATAACAATAATACACCAAGAAGAAGCAGTACTCTACAAGGCCCACGAATGTATTACGTCAACAATTTGTATAAAAACTATAAAACGTTAAATATTATTGACACAAAGTATCTATAAGAAAATAATGTGATTTAGGGGAAACTTGGGGACAAATAATAGTGAAGTAATTATCAATTTCGTTTCTGATAATTATTATTATCTTTATAAGTATTAATAATAATATATAATTTTTTATAATTAATTGTTATGTAAAAAATTGAACCATTTATTTCAGGCAAAATACTTATTATAATTTATGTTATATACAATAACGCAACAACTATTAAAAAAATATTATTATTTCTTGGAATAAATAGAAATAGCTACTGGAAATGAAAGTTCCTAAATTTGTTGTATTGTGTAAATTTAATTAAATGAAATAATACAACATACTGTTTTCACTTTTAATTCAGTTTTTGTTACTTAACTTCTGTTTAGGTACATTGAATTAACTCCAAAAACTGAATATAATGTCATATGAACATATAAACCCATATATAGGAACAATCTATGTGTTACATACATAATATATAAAAATAGTTAATTTTAACCTTTGAATAATGATATACGTCAGAATCTTACTACGTTCTTCTCCATTTACCGTCACCATCTGTTGTCTCAGCAATAAAGACAACATTTAAAGTGGCACGTTCTTTACTCACTTTCTAGACAACTCAGCTAGTGAATTCCCTTTTGAGACTATGTTTCTAAAAGTTTGGTATCGACTTCTTATTCGAGTAAGACAATTTATGCCATTTGTTGCAGTTTAAAAGGGTTGGGGATGGGGGTACGGTGTATCTACAGTAAGTTACACTTTAGAAGTTGGTAAATATTTACATTGCTAACGCATTATTTCCAGTTGGTGAGTTGCGAAATATTAAAATGATTATTATAATAATGTATAATAATGTATAACAATTAGTATAATGTGTTGATACTTTTAGTAACAATCTGGGGGGCTGAAATATACTCTAGCCCCCCCAGCCCCCCCGGCTCCGGCGCCTATGTTATACATATACTCGTATTATGTTGATTATTTTCTCTGAAAATGTTGTTTATATTGTACGACTTCTTAGTCAATAAAGCAGCTATCCAATTTCTCAAAATAAGTGACTTTTAATCTTTCAGATAACCTCATTTCATTGAGTCGAATAAGGTATAAAACTGTTTTCGTTTTTTTAAAGACCACATTTAAAATTTATTGCTAATTTCTAGTTTTGCAATCCAAAAAGACAAATTATGTAATTTATGAAATGGTATAGTGGACGATTATTATATAACGTATAAGAGATTTTCTTTCCTAATCAATTTCCCGAAATAACGGATCATTATTAAAAAGTACCTTTCTACCTTTCAGGAAATAACGTTCATTTCTCATGGAGCTATCAATAGCTTTGATACTTGGATTCATCTCTCTCGTGTACTTCTTCCACTGGAGGAGTCGCCGAGCCGATCCTCCTGGGCCCCTTGGTATCCCAGGATTCGGGGTGCTTCCCTATCACATTGTCTCCCAACTAAGAAAGACACTGAAAGCGAACCATCTGTACTTCAAGGACTTGGCTCAGGAGTACGGTGGCATCACTTCCATCGAGTTGGGCCTGCAGAAGATAGTCACTATTCACTCCTACGAGCTGATCCGCGACGCACTCCTCAATAATGGCGACATTTTTGCCGGCCGCCAGAATGAACACCCATTCTACAAGTACGTATGGAAGGGGGCTGGGGTGGCCGCCTCCGAGGGCGAAAAGTGGCGAGAACACCGCAAGTTTGTCCTTCGACTCCTCCGAACAGTTGGACTTGGGAACGACGTGGTTGAGCAGAAAATCCTCGAAGAATACACCCACTTTGAGGAGTTACTGCGGGAAAACCTGGACATACCGATTGACGCCACCCACCTCATCGCCAAGCCGGTGTCCAACATCATTTCAGCGGTTGTCTTCGGCCAGCGATGGTCCTACGAGAACACAGACTTCCACAACTACATGGAGTGCTTCAAGACGGTCCTCCAGAGCCACGGACTGGGTCTCAAACTTCCCGTGTTCTACCCGTTTCTGGCCAAGCCCTGGATAATGCGTCGTCTCCCAGGTTGTCGCGAGTTCATCGCCAACAATGAGACCCTTCTGGCCTTCTTTCGCGAGCAATATGAAGCACACAAACTTAACTTCGACCTCCAGGAGGAGCCACGCGATATCATCGACGCCTACATCCAGGAGAAAGAGGCGCGGGATGCCATCGATGCCAATCACACGGACGAGCAGACCGTACACATTTGTTAGGAACTCTTTCTTGCCGGGACGGACACTACAACTAGTAGCTTGAGTTGGGCGCTCCTCATGTTGACCTTGTACCCTCTGGTTCAAGGCCGCCTGCAGGAAGAATTAGACCGGGTGATTGGGTCGGAAAGACCCCCTCAATTTGCGGACAAAACCTCGATGCCCTATACTGTCAGGCCTTTCTGGACGAAGTGGCGCGCTACTGCACCGTTTTCCCCCATGCCGTGGAGAAAAAGGTTATGTGCGACACCGTCTTCCATGGTTACTCAATCAAGAAGTCGTCGATTGTCTTTATCGACATCTACTCCGTTCATCATGACACCAAACTCTGGGACGAGCCGGAAAGATTCAATCCGGATCGCTTTCTCGACGGCCCGGCCGGAGGGGGTTCTTACAAACCGATTGAGCATCTCATGCCCTTTGGAATTGGCAGGCGAAGTTGTCTCGGCGAAAGAATTGCTGTGAAGGAAATCTTCCTCTTTCTCGTTTGCATAATGCAGCGCTATTCTGTGGTTTTGGATCCACTGAGCGCGAAGAATGTAGACGAGATTTTGCTTGGAACTGAAGGAATGATTCATGCTCCAGGCGATCATAAACTTATTTTCAAGGAACGCAGATAACTCTGTTGTGTTCACGTAAATGGACATTGCACATCCTCGATTTGTACTATTGAATACACGCGTGTTGTGTTGCTATATTTGTAGAAGTACAATATTCCCACTAGTTCCATTAATTATAATTAATGTATAGTAAAGGTTTGTCCGCTGTATTTTGTTTTCCTAACTATATATAATTCTTCTGGATTTATAACTGGGCTGTGGATTTGATTGACTTACAAAGCTAAACTAAAATATAATTTATTAATATTATAGCACAATATATTTTGCTACAAACAACATCATCACCAGCTTTTGTGACAATACATTATTGTATTTATACAATTTCAAAACGTATGGGGGCCAGAATTAAATGAATTCATTGGTACCTAATTCTTTACACAGCCCTTTCCTCAGATTACATGTTTGACATGTTTGTTTAATACTTATCCTATAATTCTCTTTTGAGGGCTTATAAAAACTTATAAACTTTCAATTAATTGTTCCCTAATAATTCTGTACCTTATAATAATAATAATAATATTTGTTCCTTTATTTGGTAATGCCTCTCTTAAGTTTGAGCAATCTTTTTATAATTCATGTAAGCAATTTAATCAAAATTCTCATTTCCGCCACTTGTTAGAAACGTGGTTATTTTTCTCTTAAATATGTGATTCCTATAGCTTTTCGTTGTAATGTAATTTATAGATTAATTGTTCAGAGAACTATTAAGGGTGCTATATTGGTAAAACTGAACGGTACTTATATAATGGCATTAAAGAACAGACATTTCTTAATAAATCTTCTAGTTTTCTCATAGGTTATTACGCAAATGTATACTTAACACTAGAACAGAGAAACCCATCAATTCACAGCAAATATTCATTAATATATATTATGTAAACATAAATAAATATTTATAATGTATTTATAATGTACTACAATTATTATTATGAAATATTACTTGCATAATTTATGGTCACGATTTTTCAAATTTATTACAAAAATGAAAATTTTAGCAATCTATCACAATTTGTCTGAAACGTACTTAATTTTTTTATCATTATCCTTCTGGCTTATTTATCTTAGATTATTTCAGTTTCGAGCTCTCTGAAATCAAAATCAAATTCAATTTTTTGCGACAAAAATCAACACTGTATACAAATTCAAAATATGTATTTCAATACATAAAATTAGATGAAACATGCAATACATGAGTGAATAATATGTGGGAACTCATGGCTGGACCATAATTCTTTGCAAGACCTGTGCCGCAGTGATTCGTCTTCTAGCCATATCTATGTGCAAGACACTATTTGAAAACTCCATTTAGTGAATTTTATGCTCGAGAGACTAGTATGTTACATTGATCATGTTTGCTGTGAGAAACAATAGATTTTATTTGAAAATGAGAATTTGTTGAGAAATTATTGCGTAATCTACTTAGGTAGGTACATCAAAGATAGAATTGTGAGAATGCATTTACTCTTATAAACACTTATACACGTATCTAAATTCGATGGATAATTCTATAGAATAATAATCCTACACAATATACATCATGTTATGGACATAAGTTGCATTTTAATACCGCCAATTAGATGTTATAAATTACTTCCATGCATTACTATAAATACAATTATCAAACAAATACGGTAAAAATAAAAATCGTCAAATTGACGGGTTTCGTCTGTAAATGTTCTAGTCTCAATGATTTTGCTATTTCAAATCTGTCTATATCGATTTATCTGTTAAGGTGATACCCCTTCACGCACATTTTATTTGCCAATCAATGCTGTTGTTCGCGGTAGCTGCGAATCATGTTGTGCTATTAATAAATGTCATTTTTATTGATTTTATTTGGTTCTGGATTTACGTGAATATTCACTATTTGATGAAATAATTGTAACATAAATTTTTTTAATTTTTTGGGGATAATTCATGACTAGTTCTTTAATAATAGCTCACATCGAATAGTCGCCTAATCTGAACCACAATTAAAACAAACATTTCAAATTTAGAAGTTTGAATATAAAAAAACATTGCTTTATTCAGTAAGAAAATGTAATATAAAAAATTACAGCATAATTGTATTTTGAAAAGGCATATATTATATTAATGTTAAATATATAACAAGAAACACATAAATCACCTCGCCAGCACAGAAGCAAAGCATGTACAGGTCCTGAGTCATATGAGACTGAACACTGGTGACACCTTCGAAGCCCTTCTGTTCTCGTTGAGGAGGCTTCGCAGACGAGGCGACTGGTTGAGAAGATTCTTGGCCACTGACGAGCTGGCCTGAATGGGCCCTCCAACCGAGATTACCCGCCGCTTGCGCTGGCAAAACTGATTCCCACCAGTCTGACCTTGAGTGCTTGTCTTGGAGGATTCCAGAATCCCAAGAATACCCAATCGCTGTTCGCGCTCGTCCAGATAAGACTTCAAGCGATCCAATCTGTAGATTATATCGATTCTGTATATACAAGCGCAGTTTAATACTAATCCCAAAAAAACGACAGAGTCATTAAAATGCAGCCAATAATAAGACAACATTGCCATGTATATTGAGAAAACGTCCATTCAAAACACGGTAGTCAATAAAAAATGACGCCAAGAAGATGTGTATTATTTTAATAGTTATGTCGGTGCCAAATTAAAAAAATGTGACGAATGTTTAGCAGACAATCAGCCACACACACCACATCATACAAGTGTGACAGTAGACTAATTATTAGCATTAGTTATGTGAGTTCCGAATCTAGAAATTAATGCGGCTATTCCACAGTCGAGACAAGAGGCTTTACCAATACCACTACGTACCACAGCAATACCATAACATCTTCGAAACGTCTGGCTTAAATTATGTTGGTAACCAGATTTCTATAAAGTTTAAAAAACGGACAGCAGTGAAATATACCAGCAAGTTACCTAGGAGATTCAAAGCTATTGTGCATTTGTTGACAAAAACACAACTTTTTGGCATAGAGATAGACCAGTATACTAGGAACAAATTTTAATGTCAAGGCATCGCCTCACAATATATGGAAAATTACAAAATCTTGAATAACTTTTTTATTATTTTACAATTAAATGATATAAAATATATTACTTTCCAATAGAAAAGTATATATACAAGCCATCAAAATACATCTTTTTTTAAAGAAATGTTTATATATGACGTCATAAACATTTTGGCGAATTTTGAACTCATAGAAAAATATTGTTTTTTGAAAACATTTAAAAAAGGAAACGTTCTAGGGGCTATAAATGTTAAACCGAAAGATATATTAAATATGTACCTAACGTATCGAATTGGAGAGGTGAATAGTCTTAAATATGCTCCTGGAACACACAAAGGCCAAAATTTGACCAACATGTACTTGAAAGTGAATTTTCCCTAATTTAAGCCTTGGTGTGTTCCAGGAGCATATTTAAGACTATTCATCGCCCCTGTTCGATATATTAGGTACATATTTATTATATCTTTCGGTTTAACATTTATAGCCTCTAGAACGTTTCCTTTTTTAAATGTTTTCAAAAAACGATATTTTTCTATGAGTTCAAAATTCATCAAAATGTCTATGACGTCATATATAAACATTTCTTAAAAAAATGATGTATTTTGATGGCTTGTATATATATTTTTCTATTGGCTAGTAATATATTTTATATCATTTAATTGTAAAATAATAAAAAAATTATTCAAGATTTTGTAATTTGCCATATATCATAATAATATATTGATTTCAGAAAATGGCCACCAGAAGCCAGTTGGGCGATGCCTCCACACTCAAATTTGTTCGTGGTACACTGGTCTATCTCTGTGCCAAAAAAGTAGCGTCAGCATTATATTATACTCATTAGTACTGATTACTTTCTTAAAGGTATAATAATGGCCCAAACTCCTACCTTTTCATCTTTTCCTCCAGCGTTTTCTCATGTTTGGTTAGGCATTTCTCTCGTTCTAAATATTAGAAATAAAAAAAAATTTATTCATTATAAAATATACGAATTATTTAGTTAAATTATCCTTATTAATTTTAATCTTGGTTAAACACTATCGAGAGAGAACCACTTTTAATATAAATTATTCACTCAATATAGTAATTTAAAATACAAAACTATTAACACAGATATTGACTTATATAATCATTTTGTTATATAAATTTACTACAATTATACTTTATGAGTAGTAAATTAATTGAAAGTAGTTTCTTCCAATCAAGTGTTTCCAGTCTTGAAGCTTACTTTCCATTTCCTCTTCCTTCACAAGTAATTGCTTTTCTTTCTCCAAAAGGGCAATCTCCATTCGGCGCAGTTCCCGCACATTACCGGTTCTTGAAGGACCGGGACAGTCTGCATCGCTCTTGCCGGATGAGCCTCCTGATCGCTGATGGTTATCAAGTGTGACGTAATACTTTATTTCATCCAATCCGATGAGGAAGTCGATTCTGGGTCGAAGGCGTTCATCCACCTGTTACGAAGAAATGTAATCCTTACAAAATATAAATATACAAAGATATTCATTGATCGATTCTAAAGTCGGTGGTTTAAAAATTAATAAACGGAATAATTAGGATGACGCATTCAATGGAAATTGCTTACAACGGCTTACATTGTCAAAAGTTATGCAGAAAATAGTGATTGAATTGTTTGTATGAATATTATGTTTATCCTGTTAGTGTTCTTCAATAACCCGCTAAGAAATAGACCAAGAAATTGTCATTTAACGTAATAAATGTAAACCCAAACATATCATTTATAGATATATATATATATATACTACTTATTAGTAGTAATGTATTTAATAACAATGAAACATACACAAATTGCAATTACATATTTTGCGACAATATATAATTATATTGAAAATATTAAAATTTAAGATATAATTTTGTTAAGAGTAAAAAATGTTTATTAAACCAGAAAAATTGTTTTTTTATTTTTGTTTCAAAATATAAGTAATTTATTTGCCATTATTCTCAATATAAAATAATGTTCACATCTGTTCCATTCATGTTTGTCGTTGATAAAGTGTTTTATGACAAATAAGCGCAATCCAAAACGCATCAAAATGATTGTCTCCAAATAGAACATTCTAATATTTAATCCATAATTACTAAATTGTTATGAAATACTCGAAAGAATGCACAACACCTATTAATAGCAGCATTTACCACCGACAAAGAAAGGCTACAATGAATTATATAGACGCCATCATACCTGTAGCATTGTGGCAATTATTTCCTGCAGGGATTCGAGTAAACTTTCCCTTTCGTATTTTTACAGCGAGTTCCGTCTGATTGCGCGCCAAAAAGGGTGGAACTAGAGCTGCCATCTCATAGGTGAGACAGCCGAGGGACCAGATATCGGACTTCTCGTTGTAAGCAGAAAACATGACCTGCTCCTAAACTCAGGAGAAACGTGGGGAACTAATGAGTATCAATTCGACAACCGCGCTCCAACCTACAGAAATACTCGAAAGAGGCCATTGATTATAATATTAACCCCTCAATTCCTGGAGTAGGCAATCAAATAAAGGGAAATGCTTGCCGAGGAAATGATTTAATTCTTTAATAGTCAAATATTGTTATTTAATTTGTAAATAAAGTTATCGCTTGAAAATTCAAAATAATTCTTTAAACAAAGATAAAGATTGATTTAATTTTAATATTCATAAAGACTTTTGTTGCTGTTGTAACTCTAAAATAGTTCAAATACTTTTATTTAGGAAAATGTATCGTAAAAAACATATATTAAGATTATTCTAACTATCGACTAATAATAAATAAACTTTTTTTACTCATATTTATAACAGTTGTAATTCACTGAAAAAAACACTTTGTGCTTATAATTACTATAGTCTTATATCACAAATCAATATTGAAGATATAAATACACTTTCTTACGACAATTACATTCATTCAAAATATATATGTTGGGCTGCGCAAGCTTTAATAATTCTTACAAATCTTACAATTCCTTGTGTATAATAATTGAAAAGAAAAAGAAATTTTAATGTCCAAGAAATAAATGAATTGTCGAAAAATAAAATAATTACTAACAGTGTATTTATATTTTACCTTTTACCTTTCAGCTTGCACACACAGCTTACACACACAGACACACACCCACACAGGGTCTCTGCAAGCTTGTTAAGGGTCACTTCTTTATATATACATATAGTTGGGCATATTTATTGGGTATTTATAAAAAAAGCAGTATAGCTTGACCCTGATCTGATGGCCTCACCGGGGACATGTAATACGGCGTCCCCACAAATGTATTGGCCAAACTTTGGTCCGCCAGCGCACGAGCCAGACCAAAATCCCCGAGCTTCACATTTTTCTCGGCGTCCAGGAAGATATTGGCCGGCTTGAGGTCACGGTGGATGATGGCCTGTCCATCAGGGGTTCCCCGGCGACCATGACAGAAGTGCAGGGCCTGACAGAGCTGGGCGAGGGTGCTCCAGATGAAGTGCTCTTTGGGGCCGGACCTGTGGCATGGCCGAGGGTGAAGAGGAGATGGAAAGGAGTCATTCTCTTAGAACTAGGTATAATTCACTCCCCTTAATTGAACAAAGTGATAAAAATTAGTTGAGCACAATGATAGCCATAGAGTAATAATACCAAGAGAGTGCACTCGGTCAAAAAAGCGTAAATATGTTTGTTTAAATATTCAAAGTTCGCAATTTTATATTCTCACCAATGCGATGGTAATTTACGTTCTAAAATAGTTTAAAAGATCGATTTTCAAGTAGGCGAATGTACATGATATAAAGTATTGATATGAAAATTAAAAATATGGAAATGTGCGCCTGAATTAGTGCTACAATAATATGTAATTTGTAGGAGTATAGCTTGAGTAATAAAAAAGTTTTTCGATAGCGTCAAATAACTAGAATTTGCATACTTTTAAGCCGTAGGGGGGAGGGGGTCGGGTGGCACGGGCCCCCCGGCCCTGTTTATATTATCAATAGAATTATGATTATTTAATCTATAATCTCGTTAGAATTTTTGCAGATTTTTTGCCCTAACCCTAATGGGACCGTTACGTGGTCACCACGGTTCTAAAGGGTTAAAATACGAAATAAAGTGCCCGTACAATATAGGCTATGCATACCAAATAATGTAGGCAAAACTAGTTATTTGCCGGTATCGAAAACTTTTTTATTATTCAAGCTATACTCCTATAAATTACATATTATTGTAGCTGACATTCTGACGCACATTTCTATATTTTTACTTTTCATATCAGTACTTTATATCATGTACATTTGCCAGTTTGAAATTCGATCGTTTATACTGTTTTAGACGTAAATTACCATCGCATTGGCGGGAATATAAAATGGCGAACTTTGAATATTTAAACCATGGACACCTTAATAATAGTATCGCTAGTAATTGATACTATTATTAAGGTGTCCATGATTTAAACAAACATATTTACGCTTTTTTGACCGAGTGAACTCTCTTGGTATTATTACTCTATGATTCCATTTATGAGCAAAATCAGCAGTCATAAATCACTATATTGATTAGTGGTTAATGAACAGTAAGTTAGCTTATTTATTAATTTCTCACAGATAATTAATTTGCAAATAAAATTTCTTTTCATTCAGATAGGGAATTCATTTAAACAATGTTGGTCGTTTTCTTTCATTAAATCCACAAGATTTTATGCAGTATGGATAACTGTTTAAAATAATTAATATCGAAATAAAGCTTCAAAGTATAATTTACGGTGACGACTTCGAATGCAGTGGAAATTATTTCTCAATTAATAGATACGTTTATGCGTTGTTTAAAGTGGAAAGTTTTCGAAATCTGAATAATAACGTCAAAAAAGTTGGCACACGTATTGTATGAAAAATATTCACCATATTGGGAAGTGCACCCAACAACCGAAATAATATTCTACAGGAAGGAAATAATCGATTACATATCTCCAGTTTAAATGATTCGTAACAGCTGACGTTGACCGGAAATCAAAAGTTTTCAAATTAATTATCTAAATATTGAAAGAAACTTGATAAAGGAACACGCATTAAAATATGAAATATTTAAACTATACCTTTTGATTATGTATAAAGTGACGTTTTCAAATTTTTTTTCTAGAAGTGAATTTACACTTAATATGTTTACACAATTGTAATAAATATAACATTCTAATGTAGATACGAGGACTACCCGGGGCTACGTGCGAGAGTAGGACGTCCAAGTTCATCGCAAGTCTAATTATAATTCTTGCTGTAGTAACAAGAAGCGTTGAAGAGACCCAACATGATTGACACAGTGCTGTCTAGCTCTCGGCGAACTGTTTGGAACATGAACGTGAATAAATCAATCCACCAATCTCTCTTTCTTTCTCTCTTCAGGGTAAGAAGCCACAGGACAACCTCCTGCTTGTCCGGCTGGTCTCTGAAAGTGACCCCATCACCGATCGAGCTCCAATCCCCATCCACATGCCCCTCTATTCGGATTCCTTCTGGTCGGTGGGACTGCTTTTCAAGGACAAAGAGGTACGATTGTCAGACGCCATAATCGGAGATTCAAATAGAATAGAAGCCTTTATGGCATTATTAAACGAAATTGCCAATTAATGAAATCAATTTGTGGCTCATCGGAAACCAATCCAATTATACATATATTGGTTACCAATTTATTCACTGTGTTCACTGTGGTACTTTTCGTATTTCAATCGTGTTTCAGTCAATACCAACCTGTATTAAAGATGTGTTACCATCCCACCCACCGTCAGTTCTTCGTATTCGGTTCTTGCGAAGACTTCCAGTCGGTTCTTGGCTTCCATCATGAGAAAAACTTTGCCCCTCTGGTCTCCGATGATCAGCAGCCTCTGACCCTCTTCCGTCCTGGTGCCCGAATCAATTTCTTCAGCGATGGTTACAACCCCTCCTCCATACTAAAGGTGAGCGGCGGATTAATCAGAGTAGTTTTTGTCATTGTAGCTTGAGGAGTAGTATTATGCAAATATATCATACTACGTGAAACAAAACAATTTATAGGAAAATAAAAACATAGATGCAAAGAAAAGAGGCCCTATTCTTTTTAACACTTGTAGAAATTGAATAAACTAACATTAAAAAGTGATCTAAAAATTATGTTTTATAATCCATCACACCCTATGCACCCCTAACTATGCACCCCTCCCAGTACACCCCTCCCTATGCACCCCTCCCTATGCACCCCTCCCTATGCACCCCTACCTTTGCACCCCTACCTATGCTACCCTACCTATACACTCCTCCCTATGCACCACTCCCTGTGCATCCCTCGATATGCATCCCTCGCTATGCACCCCTTCCTATGCACAATGCATCCCTCCCTATACACCTTTATTCCTTATGCACCCCTTCCTATGCACAATGCATCCCTCCCTATACACCCTTATTCCTTATGCACCCCTTCCTATGGATGGATAGAATTAGAATCTATTGATAGATTCAAAATCGATAAACTAGAAAGTTCTTCACAATTTATAAAGAAATAAGATTTAGACTAATGTATATTACATATATAATTTTTTTATTATTAATGAGAAATTTATTGCAACAAAGTATTTTTTTAAATATATTCTGCTACCGCATTGTCTGATTTTGTTAAGCTTCCAAAATTTAAAATTTGACACTACAAAATCCTAATTATTTGATCTAAAGTCGACTATAGAATTTTGTTTCAACTTATCCTGATGCTACAACTTTAATTTCTCACCGTATAAATGTCATGTTTTCTTGGCATACCTCATGCTTAACTCACCTCAATCTACTTCAAAAGCTAGTTGAACGTTCAACAACGCACATGCACGGAAATACTCCATCTCTATTAATATATTCAATTACTAATCAGTGAAGAATACAATATGTTAATATTAATGCACTTGTTTTTCAGTCGACTGTGTCAAACTTTGTTCTGGTAATTGGAAAGAAGCAATTGAGGAAAAGATTCTGCGATCAAGTCAGTGAAGCCCCTACTCTTACTCATTCAAATGTGACAAACTTTTTATTGAACGTATTTATTTCAGATGAATTTTGAAGGAAGTGGTTCACAACCTGATTCAGATTCGTCAAAACCCCCCTTTGGAAATGTTTTAATTGTAAGTATCCGTTTGATGTATGTTATGTGAAAACTAGTCAGTAGGATTTTGAGTGTTAATCTCGCAGATTAGATGTTGATGCTCGATTAACTAGAAATTCAAACCTCACTCTAATAATTTTATTACACCTTTTGAGTCTATTTTCTTTGAATTTGTTTTAATGTTTCAATGGCCAATGCATAATATGTCCTAATATACATATACTAACTTGAAGCTATTCTTTATGTATTTTTAGACCACAACTCCTGAACCAACCACAACACCAGAGCCAACGACAACGCCTGAACCAACCACAACACCAGAGCCAACGACAACGCCTGAACCAACCACAACACCAGAGCCAACCACAACGCCTGAACCAACCACAACACCAGAGCCAACGACAACTCCTGAACCAACCACAACACCAGAGCCAACCACAACGCCTGAACCAACTACAACGCCGGAACCAACCACAACTCCTGAACCAACCACAACATCAGAGCCAACCAAAACACCGGAGTTAATCACAACGCAAGAAGCAGTAAAAAATCGGGAGCCTGTAACAGAAGCGAAAGAAAGTATGACCACCTTGAAGAACGCGAATTTTCATTTAGCTAGCTTGTTTATTTATTTGAATGTATAATTATTTCTTACAGTTTTAGGCGTTATTAGTCTAAGTTAAGTATTTTTCGATTTTATAAATTTTCTAGCTATATAAATTCAAAAAATAGCAGCTGTAAACAAATTGTCACATTAAATGTAAACAATACAGTTGATTACATAAGCAATCAATACTCATGAATCAACTATTGATTAAATTAAACATACTAGTCATCCTTCATCTTAGCTTATGCTGTCAGTTAACGAACGAATCCCTTTAATAACCGACCATTATATATATATGTATGGTGTCTACGAGGCATTTAGAGAGATGTTTTACAGAGTGAGTGTCTTGTCGCGTAAGTGCACCTGACATACTACTTATCAAAATATTCAATTAAGGTATATACCTAACCTGGAATGACTATGTCAGTTGAACTACAGATTATAAGTCTTCTTATATACATAGTGCTATGTAGTCAGACATGTTTTGTGAATTTAATTTATCTTACAATTACAATAATACTTGTCATTCTGCCATTCTGCCATTTATGTCATTTATGTCATCATGCCATTAAGAATCTTAATATCATGGTTGCCATTTGTATATTAATCATTTCAGTCACCGTTCCAACAGCGAAAAGCCGGGTAAGAAATGAAGTATGTTATTCAATCGAATGAACGAACCAGCACTAAATCTGCATGTCATGATTTCACCCCCCTCCCCTTAATTTGTAGATTTACATTTAATCAATAGAATTTGTATTACAAATTTTAATTCAAATAGTTTGAAGTAGCTATGTATTTTTCAAAGATTATTCCTTAGTATTTCAGAATAAACTTTCTCAATAATGAAGAACTAATAAATATTTACTTACGAAGTAACGCGAATATTAACGTATTATTGACTATTTTGAATTGCTTTGACGATTAAAAAGTTTGTGCATTTCTGGTTTGCAGTGTACCCCCCCTAAAAAAAATTAATCAATAACAATCGTAATGTAGACACGTGGCACCAAACGATTTGAATTATAAAATACACTGCTGTGTTGTACAACGCCGCACATAGCATTCTTATTTAAGTCAGC
>JAYRBW010145744.1:0-14731 GCA_036023295.1 Invenusta paracnida | reverse complement strand
ACTCTGCGTAATCGTCTGGGGTGTACTGGAATAATTGATTTAGTTCGGCGTTGTTTTGCATGATGAGAGGAGAGAGTGGCCGTATACGACTAAGAAGCAGAGTGAAATGAATTTAATGAGACACACGCGCTCATGTCTACATTCTAAATTTTTGGTATCGGCCAATCAGTGCGTAGTAAGGTGAGTGTGGAAACCTACGCAGAATGAAAACGAACTCGCGCGCTCCTTTTATATTCTTACAGCTGTGTCTTTGGCTGAGCGCTGTCTCGATTCTGATTGGACGCGGGGAGGGGTGAAGTCATGAGACTCCTACCCTACTACCGTTACTACTGTTGATTGTTTTAACATTTTGATTTAAGACATATCTCTACCGAACTTTTATCATATTTAAGTAGTTTTGCTATACACTAAATATGCGCATGAAAGATAGCATTCCTTTGTTCAATGCGTGTGACTTTAAATACTTAAACTATATTATTGAGCATAGCCGATATTAGATGAGTAATAGTTTTCCTATATAAAGCTAGAAAGTGGATGCTCGTAAAGTATTTTAGAACAGGTTTCAATAATGTGAATTTTCCAGAAGAACGAATTATATTTAAGATATCTATACTCATACCTACCATAGCCATGACTAGCTATATATCTATAGCCCTAGGTTGTTCGTATTTTATATATTTACCTAAAATAGAGAAGTTAATTTAATATATTTACATATATATGTCGGGCAAAAGTCTCTGCACTATTTATAGTAAATATTCAGTGAGTGTATAGTAGGTGCATATATTCAGTGACTATTTGTTACTGATTACAAAAAAGAAGTTTAGTGAAAAAGAAGTTTATTATTTATTAAAATATTTAAAATAATGTATACAATGTCAAAAATGTTCAAATTGTTTACTATATTAAATAGTCTAATCAGTGCCAAACTATTTACCTTAAATAGCCCAGAAACCTGTACCCCACCTGTATACCTAATCGTTTGGAAACATACACTGCTTGCTTTAGTACTTCCTATAGATATAGGTATCAATTATATATTCAGGTATTACATTATGTTTAGCTTAACAAAAACTATTAACGAATTCAAATTAAATATATCATAATTATCATTATATCATTATTCCATTTAAAGTTGATCATAAGTAACAATAAAATTTCAACATAAAAAATGTACTATATAATATTTTACTCAAATTTACGGGTTTTATTACTGATTTATAGTAGTTACTTACTTACAAATGGTCTCGACTCTAGATCAACCTTAAATATTACGATCATAACTAGCCATATTATTGCCTGTTCGTATCTACGATTGTTTTCGAGTAACGCTGAAATTTAAAAATCACCTTTGTACGATCTTTCTTCCAAAGAAGACATCAAAGGGCATTTAAAGTCATTATCTATTTATTCTTTGAAGTGCAGATTAAAAAAACACCAAATAGTTATTTCGTTCAGTAAGCATGTAAGTATCTACATAAGATATTTGTTAAAAAATGTTTATTTACAGAAATATAAAAACTTGATCTTATAGTATAAGTTATGCAACAGCCTTCCTCAATTTGGAATATTTGTCATTTGGAGTTATATTTCTTGTTCAATGGGATTAGGAGAACGTATCGGTTTAAAGTACCTTCATTTAATAACTTGTCTTACGCATATTACATTCTCCTTTGGTTCATTATCATTATTAAGATAATTACGTTATTAGGCATCCTTGGTTTTCTTATCGTTCTGTAAAAGAGTTTCGTCATGTACTTCTATTTCATTTAAATATAACATCGACTTAGACTTTTGAATCTCACTAATAAACGGTTAACCTATAATAGGAACGTAGTAACTAAATTATGTCACTTAAAGTAAAAAGAAAAGGAAAGTATAATAATATTACATCAATTTTCACATGTGTTTAATTTTTATCGTAGATAACATAATATATACTTACCCGAGTCAAACAAAAATAATAATAATTAGAAAAATAAATAATTGTTTGTAGGACAAAATATTAAGCCCCCCCTCCTCCGCTTCCTCTGAGTATGTGTAGTACCTACCTACTTAGGATTTACAATTTCTTAATGAGTAGTATGTACAAGAATTTTGAATATTTAAATATGTGGGATATATAATTATAATTATAAAATTTACAATGATTTCTAAAAACTTATAATAAAATTGTTATCATTTATTTCATTTCGAATTGCGCTAAAATTAATTATGCACAGATAAAATTAGTTAATTTAATTATATTAAACAAAATTAAACAATAACACGAGTGATACATAATTGCAATCTATTCACGTTTTTGTCAATTAAATATCCTTATAATTTGCTATATATGTATATAATTCCTACATTAAAGGTAAATAAAAAATTAAATATATAGATATATAAAAAGTAATACATGACATGAACATCTAAAAAATATTTTACCGGTCGTTTTTCAACAAATAATATAAACAAATTTACAGCCGCCTCATCAAGGAAAGCTTCTTTCGGTTTTATTTGGTTTCTATATTTCAGATATATACAGCCATATATTGGTGAATTTACTTACATGACGTCAATTTCAAAAACAAAATCATTTTATTTCTTTTTATACTCTTAACTGGAAATAACTAAAGCGCATACTGGAATACCAAAATAATTCATCAAAATAACTTGAAAATAAACCATTACATTGCAATATGTTTTAATATTACAGTTTCTTTAATATCTTTATTATTCACAAAATAATAAATTATTTTTAGAGTGATTTCTGAAGCTACTACAATATTAACTATTAAATTAACAAGTTTTGATTCGATCATACCCTTTAGTATACAATAGATTGAAAGACAAAAAGTTGCAAACTCGCCTTAATATTAAAAATGTATTAAAAAAATAATTATTTGCACAGCGCAAGCGAGGACGTTAAAGTTTATAATTAATAGTTGTTTCACGTATATATATGTATTTACTCCTATTTAAAACTGGGTGCCAGTTTCAGGACAAAGCTGTAGTGAAAATTGCAAGTGTAATATTAGTTTTTAAATACATTTATACCCTTAAAATGAGCTCGAAATCTTTTTTACCTTTCATTATATTAAATTTATAATGACAATTATAATTTATAATTAAAATTAGCAAACACCCTATACTAACTTATTTGTATTCTTAGGGAAAATTACTTAAGAAGACGTGTTAACATTTTTTTGCAATACAATTATTTATAAACGTTTAACGTTTGATATCAAGCGAATAAAAAAATTAATACATGACAAATTGTTAATGAAAAATTTTAATTAACATTTTGAGTATATCTAACATGTAAATTACATTAAAAAAACAAATTACAGACAAGAAAATTTTTATATTTTTCAAATTTTAAGAGCCAATTTAGGTATAGTGATTTAATGAACAAGTAAGTTGTAATTCTCTTGCAAAATTATTATATGATGTATAAAAGTAATTAAAAATCAGTGGATGTAATATTACATTTTGACAAATATTATAATAATGAATGCATACATTTTCAGAAAGGCTGTTTGTTCATTAAGTGCTGAGAGGTAAGTAGCAATACAACACTGCATATAGATACTTATGTAATAGCAAAACAATGCTGGAGTGGTACTCAGATACTGTACTATGTACATGAAAAGATCAACACATATGTATATGTAAGTAATACATGTAAAGAACGAAGGCTAATAAATAGAAGGGGCAACACATTATGAAAATGTACTGAAAGTTAATTAATCGATTGAATTGAATTGAATTGAATTAACACCGATGAACAAGGTTAAAATAGGACAGGTTACAATTGGTGGAAAGTAAATGTTAACATGTGTATATTATGATATACGTATGTATTATTTATCTAATAAAATAATAATTCAACATAGACAATGCAATCATTAGTAACGTATTGAACCAGTATGAAAGTACTGAAGAGATATTAACATTTGCAAAAATAAAAAAGTATATTAAATTTACCATACTGCATTATATTCTCGACGAAATATAATCTGGTGTGTCACCAGACATATTTTGTTTTGAAAATATTGATGTTATATTATCTATAGTAGCAAAATTAGATAGATACCCTTAAACCGTTGAGACATTTTCTTCAGATACCTACACCAATCTGTCGCAACAGTTTAGGCAGCGATCATTTTCAACACACACCAAAAACGATGTCTTAATCGATCACTTGGCTATTGTGTATTGGGCATCTGACAAACCCTTGGTCCATTCCGGTATGTATTGAATATTTCGCCTGCACAAACTATTGGCTCTAGATTTTAGGCATGTTTAAAATATTGGCGAGAAAATATGTACTACAAATAGATGCGTATTGTGTTACTATTAAAAGAAGCGCGGTGATATTTCTAGAATCCAATTTAATTAATGCAGAAGATTTATAGACCCCCATATAAACATATACTTGCTCTAGTATAATATGTTTCCATTGTGAATGGGTGCCTCATCTCTAGATATTCGCACGATGTGTTAATGCAAACATATATGCTGTGCATACATTGCCATATAAAATTAATAACCTAATCGAAGGATTTGTTCGTAGACACCATCTTAATTAATTATATTAGCGGTCTGTACAGGTACAACTAATGATATTAATTCTACTGCACACGTGCGCTGGTTGGCGACTATATAAAAAACTATTATACTTGCACTATAGGGACATTATATGTTAGCGCGTGAATTCAACTATAGTTATATCCTATATTATAATTACTTGTTATCCTCAGTTATAGGTTATTATCTTCTGTTATCTTCTACCTTACCAACATAGAAATAGAAAGTTAAGTTTTTACACTTACATTTTACCCCCTATAATAACATAATGATTGTCGGCGTCGACTTGCCTTCAAGGCGAATTGTCTATACGAAGCGAATAAACTATATTATATTAAATGATTGGCATCATGAGTATGTATGTATACCTATATGTACATAATATCATATATACTAATAACGAAAATATGTTATTAGGACTTGCTGGATAGCTATGGTCAGATTTACAATTTAGTTAGCTATATAGACTTTAAATGGATTAACTATTATTCCATCGATCAACTATGGTTAACTTGTGTTCTATTTAACGACTATATCGCACTTTTATAAAGAGACATACTCGTTACAATGGCGACATGCTACATTCAAATAAAATCGTTTCGTCGATGGCTTTCGTTTTTCATTGTATATTAAAGCATGCCGCATTTGACTAATTCTTATTACAGAAAAGTCCTCTTTCTCAAATCTATTATTACATGGATAACTTTCATAATGATCCAAGTTATTGCACCAATGTTTGCAAATTAAAAATAACGTAGGTGGAGCCTTTCTACATTAATCTATTATAATAACTCACTATTTTTTATTTATTAAAAGGTGTAACAAAATGTATATACAACAAGCGTCATGAGGATTAAGTATAAATATTTATATAGTAGATAGTTTAAAAAATGAATTAGCAAGCATTGTAAAGCACACTGTGGTGATTGCATAATCCTTTTAGTAAGCGACACATTTATCCAATAAAGGTTGCAGGATCGCAGTGACCCATGTGCGTCAACAAGCCTATGCACACTGAACGCAGCGCGGCGCGGTGCTGCGCGTCGAATATGCAATCTACACCGAACGCGTCACAGTGCAGCAAAGATCGATACACTCTCTGCAGAAAATCTACATATAACCAGAAAAGAAAGAGGACAGTATACTGAGTTAGTGAGCCATGGTTAATATTGATTTTTGACGCACATAAAGTTAACAATTTTCATCATTGATTTTCAACGAGCCCGCCCTGCTTTTAGTGTGCATTGCCCCATAGGATTTATTGTTTTTAAACCTTTTTTACGCACTGCGCCACGCTGTGTTCAGTGTGCATAGGCCTTTAATCTACGCTTAAATATATGCGTATAAATTTAAGATAAGATAAGAAACGTATATTGTTAAGGTACTCAATTGCGAATCGGGAGTCCAGAGAGCAGATAGTACACATCTGAGATATAGTATAAACTTCAGGTATATCGTAAGCATTATAAACTAATAATTAGGAGTAGGTATGTGCAGCTGGTGTGGAAACATATACAATAGATACAGAAATGTGTTAACGCTAAATTTACATACATGTAAATATACATATACATATAATGCGCTTAAATATCCACGTGATATTGACCGTCACAGTATAATTGTTACGATTTTGTATAAAGGCGAAATGGTATCTATCATAAGAAAACAAAATAGCTCAATTATTTAGTGATTTTCCAATCATGATTGATCAAATTAAAGTTTAGGTTAATGGAAATGTGGTCTCAAAGGGTCTGTTTGACATTTTCTCGAAATAATATGAGGATAAAGTCATTAGAGGGTCAGTCAGGAGATGGAACATGCTCTCAATATATTTCTGGTAAGTAGTTTAAAATAATATGAATGTTTAATTTTTAATAATTATTTATTCGTTAGTGTATAGCAATTAATAATTAAAAGCATAAAAGATGTATAATTTAATAATCTATACATGTATATAAAAATCGCTAAATATACAATCCAATTAAATTAATTAGATAAAATACATAAAATATATCTTTTTTCTAAGCTATAGTAACTTTATAATCAAACAAATGTTTTTAAAATTCCATCAAATATTAATTTTACTTTTTAAATTTATATTTTGTTTACAACATTATTATTTCTTTATTCATCTTTTAAGTTAGCAAGTTTAAAAAAAAGTAGTTAATTATTTTTAAAGCAAATAAGAATATAAGTGCGAGAAACTGTAAAAATGTCCTCTGTACGAGAATAATAAGAGTTAGGGTTAATTATTATAGGATATAAATAAATATACATAAATATATACCTTCATTTCGCTAGAAGGTGGTTTGTCCATACAACCAGTAAATCTAGAATTTCCCAAGGAATTCCTATCTGTCTACATCATGCAACTGCACTGGGTAAACCCTCTAATTGCAAGCAGTCTCTAAAATTTTAAGCCAACAGTTTGTGCAGACCAAAGTTTCAGTGCACACTTAGGTGTTCAAACAGTTGTGACATACCGAAATATGCCAAAGTTCTGTGCAGAGTTCCATCTCACACCAGGCTGTACCAACGGTTTTTTAGCTTAGTGTGTACTGGCCTTAAAGTATTTACTTTATATATATACTTGCTTATAAAACCTATTTTATTTACTTACTTTGCTTAGGCAATAAGAAATTAGGCAACAAGAAAACCAGTTAATAAAAGTATTTCAAAGCAGTCTGTAGTCAAATCCGATCAGAAGGAGATGGGAATGAAGACAGATGGAAAGAATATTCTGAGGAAATCTTTGAAAAGAAAGAGCCTTTAAAGATATATACAATCTGGGAAACTATGATGACGAACATATGACGATGAACACCATGATATGCGAGATTAGGAAATCAATAAAAAATATGAAGACAGGCAAATCTAGATCAACGACGATATTCCCTCCGAGCTCAAAACTCATTCATGCCATAACTGCTGATGAGAAAGGAATTCATATAAATGCACAAATTATGCAACAAAATCTAGAGCAGCAAAAAAAATCCGGAAGATTGGTGCAAAGCAGTTACTTTCCTCTAACGAAAAAAGGTAACGTACGTACGTGAATGCTCAAATAATCAAACGATCTCGCCCATTACCCAGGCCAGCAAAGTAGGTAATGATTGTTGAACGATAGATTCTATCGAGTAAGTTGGTTTCCGAGGAAGAAGAGGAACACGGAGTGAAATATCGAACATGCCATGGCTGATTGAAAAGCACATAGAAACCTTTGCTGCTTTCTTGACTATTCGAGAGCCTATGAGTATAGCCATGAATATGATCGCATGTGTCAAACGGTAACATAAACGGATTTCATGAAACATATGAGGCAGAGCATTTTGTACGGAGATGGTTTAACGCTTCATAAGTTGAAACTATATTTTTACTAAATTATAAATAAACTATAGCTCATTGGAAATAAGCTGTCCTACAGATATTGAAGATTATAATATTAATTATTTGTGAAATTATCTTTCAGATGTTCTTCAAAGTTTGTAACGAAGATCGCTCTTTGAGAAAAATGTTTGTCCTCAAAGATGACCAAATATCCATACAGTTGCTGCTTACAAAAGGTATGTATTATATATATATATGAAGATATGTATAAGGTATTTTTTACTGAATGATTATTTTATATATGTTTTCTTGTATTCTTAGCTTTGGAAAAGAGGATTTCGGGAACGAAAATTTTCACGGAATTGGACGGAGTGGAGGTTGATGACAATGAGTGCCTCCAGGAATGTGGATGGTCAGAACTTCTTCTCATCTCTGAGAGGTATTTGGGAAATCCTCCTCCAACCTCCTCCAACCTCCTCCGAAAATTCTCCTCCAACCTCCTCCGAAAATCCTCCTCCAACCTCCTCCAACCTCCTTCGACTTTACAATCAAGGAACCTCCCTCTATTTCTCCCTCTCCCATAGTCGGTCATACCGAATCCGCTCCTTTTTGTGATGATTCTTCGACATGTGTCTTGCCACCATCTAACAAATCCTCCTTGTATTGTCCCGGGGCCACATCGTCACCAGTATTAAGTCGGCATTGTGGGAAAAAAGTAAATAAATTACTAACACTTTTGTTGTTCTCATATATTTAACTATTTTGGACAGGTTTCTAACGGCAAACTGATTTTATTGCATAACAATTGAATTGTAAGAAATAAGATAATATATAAGAAGATTTTTCAGTTTAAGATCTTAGCTGTATTATTAAATTTGGTGCTCTACATTATTAATTTGGAAATATTTTAAATGAAATATAATTTGTATTTTCTTCTAATGTTTAATATGATTTAAAAAAAAACATGTTTAATAGTTAATCAATTTCATGTTTTGCAGGTGAGAATATGGACCTGCCATCTTTTACAACACCGGTGAAACAAACTCTGGCGACCCGTGAAGGCTCTGTTTCATCGTGGAGCAGAATTGTTTCGGAAGCAGCAGATTATTACGTGGGCGATTAAGACCACAGGGGCCCTGAAGTACGCGATGGCTACTCCGGAATAGGGAAAAACATGTTCCGCCAGTTCCCTACCATTGGGCGTAGTGTGGAGCTAAGCCATGGGTACATATACTTCTTATACTTTATTGATATTTTAAATGCAATTAAATTTATGATACCGTGTAGTTCAAACTTTAATATAGTAAAAATGCATTAAATTTATTTTGATGTTTTCAAAAATCATAGCATTCTGAGTAGTTTATATTCACTTTTTTGTATTTTCAAAGTATATTTTGTAAAATGTACTGTAGCTTAAAAAAATTAATTCAGCATAGTTGTAAATAAATTTAATGAATTAATGTTTTATCACTCTAACATTAATTTTTGTTCTTCTAAATACATGTCTATAAAGATGTAGTAACAATAAACATATTATTTCATATACTATGTACAATAAATCTTTTATTTTCCGAGTGTTTTCAATAAATCGTTGGCCTAAAAAATCAAGAAATTGCGCATGTGCAATGATTCTCAGAAGAGAAAATCGAGTGGTCATCTTATCGGGGAGTCAAAGCCCAAGCGAAAATCTCAAAAGCCACTGCCTCCGAAATCGATCATGTAAGTTTACATTTTAATATTAAATATTATTAGCCATGGGGGGAGGTCGAACCTTAAAATTGTTCTTGAGTATGAGAGGCTGTTACTCACAAAATACACAATGGAAAAGAATTATTTTCGGTGAATATTTTATATGTCATTTTAAATTAGACTTAGTTTTATGTTATGTTCAAAATTGTTTGTTGGCAATACTTTCATTGTTACAAAAACTAAAACCACAAATAATCTTCCACAGTTTACTGCATTTTCATAGTAATTTATCTGTATTGCTTCTTATTGGCTTCAGATATGGAGGTCATCACGGCAGATTCCGAGCAACAGAAAGGCCTTGTTAGAATGATTTGTCCAGGTGGCCAGCATTGGATATGCCGGAAACAAGGGTCATTTTACGCGCTACTATATCGTTACGTAGCACGATGATAAAGGATGGGGCTTCAACAGCGGATTTATTCCGCGAATATCCCTGTTTAAGTGATCACGATCTTGTAAGTTTTGATAAGTGTCCAAAAATTACATATTTCAATATTATTTATTCTCTGATATATCTGTCAAGTTTTGTTTTTTTAGTAATAGAACTTTTACTAATTTATTTGTATTTCGTAACTTCTTATACTTTCATTATTTTGAAAAATATTTTACAATATATATTCTTTACAACTGCCTTGTATAACATTTATGCTCTATATAAGAACACTAATTATTTGGTCTATAAGAACTTTAAAAGCTAAATTACGATTTACAGAATGTGCGTGTTGTTTAAATCTTAATTTTGTACATTTCTGGCAGCTTGTTTACGAACTAAGAATAATTATTGGCCTAGAGGCTTCCAAGGCAGCAGGGCAGCGCTTGCAGAAGTTTTCCGATGCACTGGAAAAGCTTTTCCCAATCGCGCTAGAGGGAACGGTATGTTTGTTTTTAAGTATATATAACTAATAGTATATGTTTAGTAGTATATATGAAGTTAAATTTAAGTACAATTAAGTCGTAACATATTTATGTGATTTGTTATTTCAATCCATATCAAGTATTTTCATACAAACATCTTATTTTTATATGAAGAATCCGTTTTCCAAAAAAGGATTTATAAGGTTTGCTCGCTGGATTGTGTTTTGAGATCCAGTATAGAGTTGCAATACTCACATTTTGTATTCCTTATAACATTCAATTTAACTGAAATTTCAGTAATAGTCGTTTCACTGAATTGTTTTGATGGGTTCGCTTTTTGTGCATAGTTTTGCACAAAAACTACTCTCTCTACAAAAAACAATGCCTCTTTACCAGCGTGGTAACCTCGATATGTATATCTTAGAATTAAAGTAATTCTTTAACATTATAGTTGTTATAACAGTACTAAATATTTCAATTTCCTAAAACATTTAATCCTTTGCATTTTACAGGATTTCTACCGGATGTTCAAAATTTTCTGGGCTTTTGAAAAGTCCATCCGCCACACCTAGTTCAAATTTTGGTGCCTGGACACCAAGAACGCGGTAATTTTTAACGATTTTTAATAAGTTGCAAAATATGTGTTTTATACGATATTTCCGTATTGTTATTTTAAACTTTTGTTTCGTCGAATTTTGTAGTTATTCTCAGTTATAATTATATTTTCCTCATGATATTTTTCTGTTTTTTGGGTTTATTAATAAAACTACTTCTATATTCTATTAAATCTATTAATAAAAATATTAATAATTAGTTAGAAGATAAATGAAACTTATGATTGTGCTCTTTTTAAGAACCTTAGTATATATAATTTCTTCTACTACTCTATCCGAATCTTCTTCGTGATTCATTTACCCACATTACAGAATGTATCTGGAGTGGGGACCGCCTTCCAGCTTGTGATGGACATCCACGGCCTGAATGTTACTGCTGTCAGGGTTATAGGAGACGGGGTCGTGATCGAGCTGGGTCGGCTATCCTTACCAGCCGCTCTCATGCGACTGATCGCTACTTATTATACCGCAGACATGGTCATCCCTGGGGCCTTAGTGCCAACTCTCGGATTATTGTCCAACATTATATTTGACAACAGCAGTATCAAGTTGCCTACTAAGGCTTCCCATTTGTGGGAAAAAATTAAGCCACTCATGTAGCTCAATAGCTGTATTTTAATATCTACACCTATATATCTACAATTATCTACAATTATCTACACCTATATATCTACAATTATCTACAATTATCTACACCTATATATCTACAATTATCTACACCTATATATCTACAATTATCTAAAATTATTTAATTATATAATTTGTATACTAATTATATAATTATTTATGGATTGATTACATTTCTTTTCTGTTTTCTTTATTTGGTAGATTATCAGGAATATAGACTGTGGAACACATGGTATCGATAAATTCGCATGTGTTCCAAATTGCAAATTTGGAACACATCAGAACGCTCCCAGTAACACTTTTGGAACACATCACACGTGTTCTAAATATTTCCAGAACACTTGTTTATGTGTTCTAAAATTATCCGGAACACATGTTGTAGTGTTCCAAAACTAAATAGAACGCATACTATGTGTTCCAAAAGTGTTACTGGGAGTGTTCTGATGTGTTCCAAATTTTAATATTTTTTTGTGTTCTAAATTAAATTAATTTTTGCAGTGTATTTGTTGATATCTCCTCAAAATAGTTAATAATTATTCATAAATTATTATGGAAGATACTCGTATAGTGGATTTAGTCATGGTCATATAAGTGATTAATATATCTATTTCAGTTGCAATAAGAAATATACATCAAGGGTTTTTCCCATCAATTAAATAAATATAACATTTAAAAAATGAACATACCTAAGTTTTGTTTTATTTCTTTGCAGTATTACGTCGATGTATAGTGTTATATACTACATATTTTGTAATATTAGGTAGATTACAATGTAGAGCTTACTTTTCTTATATTTAAAAATGTAAGAACACTGATGACTGATGTATTTAATAAAATAAATAGTTTTTGTAAATTGCAACCAATTCAGCTCAAATTTTACACATAATTTCTTTGAAGTATCAAACTTGTTTGTCACTATTTTGTGTGTTATGACATGTTCTGTGGGGGTTATTGTAGGAGAGACCAAATCTGACATTTGCCGTTAAGAATTAGTAATAATAATAATACTTTATTTCTGGATTCAGTAATAAAGAAAGCATGTACAAGTAGTATATATAAACAAAAAGTAGGCATTGATCCCCTGGAAACAGAGGCAACTCCAGCTTGTGTATAAGTGATTTCACTGTTTACATAAGTAGAGTATTATTTTGGTCAATAGGAATGTAAAAACACGGAAAAAGTAAAATAAAATGAAAACATTAAATTAATAGCTAACAGAGGAAATAGAAACAATATTTAGTGAAATATATATTCATAATATAAACCAAAGCTTATAAAATATAGAATATAAACAATTATTTAGAGTTAGATTTTTTAATTACTAGTAATCGGAATAGCATGTGGTTTCTGCAAGGCAATGTATCTAAATCGACTGCTATTGCAAAGCGAATAAATGGTGTAACTCAATGTGTCTCATAAATAATAATAAAGTCAATTAAAGCTATATATTCTATGTCACACTTTTTAAATACTCGGTGAATCCCGTGAAAAACTAAGCTATTTTTAACTGCTTGTTTTTATATACAACATATTCAATTCTTTCCATCTGGTGATTTCTGCGTCATTACTAATTTTAAAAAAATACAAAAACATATCTTACATGAAAGTAAAAAAAAAATCTAATGCACCATTACGAACTGCCTGAGTGGAATATAGCATTCCATTTATACCAAATTCGGTATTATTAAAGAAAGTATTAATCGAAAAATTGCTCTAAATGTCTAAAACGTGATGACAAAGACAAAGACAAATCACATGCATGACAGGTATGAAGTTAATTTTGTTACACAAAAACTGGTTTAATACAGGAAAGATATTTTGAAGAAATACGCGTCATATTATATAATACATATTTTTATTGTATAAATATTTGTACACACTAAAAAATATAATGAGTTATATGTATAACGGAAGACTAAAATATTGGAATGAGAATCGGTTGTGTTATCCGTTATATATTCATTATTTTAGGATTGAATTCGTTATATCTTATTTGAACAATTAAAGGAGGGAACATCCGTTATATTTATTCTTGAAATATTAGGAAATATATAACAGCGAAAAAATTATTTCTGAAACTTCGATTAATAAAAATTGATTTGTTAAATTATAATCCTAAAATAATCCTTTTTAATTACCTATACAGAAATTCCCACTCTTAATCAACATAATGCATAAATCACTGCATGGCTCTAGCGTTAATCGTAGTCAAATGCGGTTAAAGCATGCTAGACTTACAATACAAAGGTATTGAGGTGTAATCCCGATGTGCACCTCAGTTAAATTTCATTCTTAGGTTTGGGATATAACGGATAATTCATATAATGGAGTAGTTGATTAAATATTACAGAATAATCTCGCAGTTTAGGTTTTGGTATATATAAAATAACGCATTTTCTTTTTTAGTGTGTATGATTATTGGATTTAGGCTTGATATTAATTTATGGCACATATTATTGATATAAATATTATATAAAATTGCAACAAATTCAACAGAAAACTTTTTAAATTCACTAACATTAGTATATAAATTAAAAGACAGAACTGTAGGTTTAGGAAAAGTGTATATTATTCTAATAAGATCATGAACTCATAGAATTTATATAATATATTATTCAGGAATTATGCATTATTTAAAAAGCGAATAACATAATAATATTAGTAAGTTTTCTTTTTAATATCCTGTTACTTCCATTTAAAATGATCATAAATCATATTACATAAGGGCTAAAACAAATAAGCGAAAATGTCTTGGGACTTATCCCCTGGCCTTGTCTTCTGAAGTTTTAAACTTTTAAGCAAGTAATCTCATTAAAAATATATCACTCATAAAATGAATGAATTTCAATCTTTTACTTTTCCATGGCAATTATTTAAAATATGCTCAAATATATTATATACATATGGATTAGATAGAGTACTTTGTTCGAATACTTTAAGAGGATAAAGTACTCTATTTGTTTTAAAGCATGTTTGCAATTTGA
>JAYRBW010145733.1:0-14731 GCA_036023295.1 Invenusta paracnida | reverse complement strand
GACTGTGTAGTGACGTAAGAGCTCGGGCCGGCCCTTGCGTCCTGGGCCCCACTTTTGATTGAAGGGGGGGGGGGGCTAGTATCTTTGGGACCCCCCACTTTTAGGCATAGACAATTTAGATTTTTATATATGTTAAGAAAACAATCATAGCATACATATTCCATATCTAAATACATTACCGACCAAGGGCGTAGCTACATATACGCCATAGTACGTCGTGGCGTACTAAAGACTGCCAATATAGGCGCCCCAATCTATGTTTTTTCGACCTACAAGGGAGGATGGCGCCATTTTTTGTCATGCCCTTGTAAGAAATGACGCCCCAGACATCCACCTATATTTTATAAATAGGTAGTAATATGTTTACTGTCAGCGGGGGGCGGGAGGAGAAAGACAGAGTTTGCCCCACATGAGTCGACGTCCTTTCGGCCCCTTTCATGTATTTGTCGATTTATTCATGTTAACCTTCCTAGCGAAATTGTGGCTCCCCCCCCCCTTTTAAAAGCTTCCTACACCCCTGCTGTGTATCCATCATTTTGAAATCAAGAAAACCACATCTACATTTTGTAATCAAGAAAGAAGTAACATACCGCTTTTGCGGCTTTTTTGATTGCAAATAATATGACTGTGTATTTATAATTTTGAAATCAAGAAAACCGCATCTACATTTTTGTAATCAAGAAAGTAGTAACATATATACCATTTATGGATTTCGATTTGCTTGCATTGCCTAAGTAATAATTAACAAAACTGCCATTTACATTGATCGAAATTGAAACAGCCAATAGGATTCAAATATATACGCGATTGGGGGAGGGGGGTAAGTATTTGTTAAACATTGCGCAGGCATTTTTTTAATAGTCCTAGTACAAAAACGCCTTTCTTTTATAAAATCTTAGCAGCGCGCCTGATCCTTATTACCTACATGATATCACAAATTAAAATAGGTTATTAATCCACAATTATATTCAGGATAAAGGATAGTCAGTATAATATATATTAGCTACCAATCACAAATATATAAATATCGAGTTACTTTTTATGTTATCAAAGTACATACCAATATTATAAGTCAAAGTCACAATTGCACAGATGAAAGTCTATATGCATATGGTGTTTAAAAACGTATCAGTGGCATGCAGTACATTGCACGAGAATCTTTCGGTCAATGCTATATTGCGCACTGACACAGGTTAAATTAGATTGTCGATGACGACCAAGGCTTAGAGCAAACAGCTGTCACTGTCTATCCAAATATTCCCTCACTTATTTGATAAATGTGAGATACCTTTCGCAAAACCTGGGTGGCCAAGAACAATATGTATATTAATTGATTGTTGAAATGTCCAAAAGGTTACAGAACATAGTAAATATCCAATGTCTATACATTGGATTGGACAGTATAGTAGCAATGCACAAGTTAGTCCAAAGTATCCACCCGTGATTTGAAACTATTAGAATTTACTGTGTAGTTACGGCTTTTTTATTACAAACTATACATATAAATATGGGTAGGTACTTTGAATACATTAAGCCGTATTTTTTCTTTTATTAGAAATAATACTAATATATATAAACTATACATAACATATATATTTTATGGTTGCATTATAATAAAATGTATTAATCAAAATAATTTTAGTTTGTATCAAAGATTAGGTAGAAAACGCGTTTTTCTCTCTACTGAAAAGTTAACAAAATATAGATACGGCTTTTTATTTTAACGGCAGAGATATTAGACACCTGATATTGGATGATATTAGGTCCATCAAATGCTGCTCTAACTAGTGTTTGAGCAGAAAGAGCATATTATTGAACAGCTAAAATTATTCTACTTGTTATTGACATACAAACAATTTAGAATTATAAGATATCAGTTTCGTGAGCTGTTCAGAAAAGCAATATACTTATACATACATTTTTAAAAGAATTTAATTTGGAAATAACTAAATACAAATACGACTTCCGCTAATCAATATTCTTCTAAATTTACGCCCCTGTATGAGCGGGCCTACTACCGTTTAAAACGCTCCGCGACCCCTGCTATAATAGATACATACTTTAAACATAGTCTTATTTCGTTGTTCGTTTTGTACCTTCCATATAGTACCAAGATTATAAATAAGTATATAAAGATATATATTTCAACAGAAACAGAGGGATTAACTTACACTGCTTAGAATGTCCTAAGGGATATGTATATCTAAATGATTTTTGTATTATTTTCTATATTAATATGAAATAGAAATACACAGATTATTCCATTTGAAATATATTATACATACATGCATAATTTATTTATTTTATTTCTGATTCATCGAATATATTACTGTTGCTCTTTATCCATGTCATAAATGGCTCCAAGACAAAGATGTCTTTACAAATACTTCTATATATTGTCCATGCATGTATTTTAGTTAAATTTGAGAACTGCAAAATATCAATATCAACAATTATGTTATAGCCCTTGGTTATGGTAGAATAAATGAAAATTCACACAATAGAAAGAGTGTTTAATGATGTGAAAAAGGATCTAATAGTAATCCAGGTTCTAAAATGTGTACGCAAATTTATATTTGATATTGCACAACTTAAATATAAATAATTGTGATCGTTTAATTGCCCTAAATAGTATATTGTTCATATCATCATTTCAATAACGTAAAAAAGAATCAGAAATATGTTCAGAGATTAGTTGAAATACATATATACATATACATATATAATTATTTTCCAATCGTCACATATATGACAGACGCGTTTCCCTTTTGTGGATATAAACATTATTTGTAATTGCCATATTGACATATTTATCTATTTTCTTCGTAAATATTGATGCAATACATGTGAGCTATATATTTAAATAATAATATTTGTATCCTTCTTTAATTCTCAAAGTTGCGATATATTTCCAAAATGATACTAAATCTATAACATCAAAGTTAAAAATTAGTAAAAATGTCTCTTCAAAACGATATAATGCGTTTTACGTACCCCGTTATCACTATAAGATGAAAATTCTCTTATTGAGTATAAAGATGATGCAGAGTTATCAGAAATATGTCCCGAGGGGAGTTATCATTAGTTAAATTACATGTTCAATAATTAATACATTAACTAATACATAAACTATATAAAAATATGAAGTCTACTAGAAGTCTCCCAGAGTAAATTAATCTTTATGAAATCTGTTTTTCCATAATTAAATGATATATTTGTATTTGTCAATTGTCATGCTAGAAATGTTATCTGAAAAAATTTGAAATGGAACTAAACTATACATTTTCTTGTGCATTCCTTAGTATAGACATAGTATAGCTTAGGTACTGTTGTATTATTTCCATTTATATTTCCATTGTATCAAATTCAATTTATTATTTGAAATAAATTATAACTAATCTAGGAAATAAAATCTAAAATAAGATAATTTGTTGCAGCATAATATGTTAATTAAATACGTCTTCCGCTAATAAATATTGTTCTAAACTTTCGTCCCTGTATGAGCGGGTCTACTACCATTTAAAACGAAACCTGCAATAATAGATATATAAATAGATACATTTAAACATAGTCTTATTTCGTTATTCAGTTTGTACCTTCCTTATAGTACCAAGATTATAAATAATCAAGAAGATGTTAATATGAAATAGAAATACACAGATTATTCCATTTGAAATATATTATACATACATGCATAATTTATTTATTTTATTTCTGATTCATCGAATATATTACTGTTGCTCTTTATCCATGTCATAAATGGCTCTTTACAAATGCTTCGATACATACATTGTCCATGTATGTATTTTAGTTAAATTCGAGAACTCCACAATATCGATATCAACAATTATGTTATAGCCCATGTTATTCCCGTGTGATGTTTTAAATTGAATAACTCCATTTTCGATTGAAAGACTTTGACGTTTCTTACTCGAGGATCGCCGGGTTTTTCAAATTATCTGAAATTAAAGTGTTAATATTTGCCACCAATTTTGTATTGATACTAGTGAAATTAACATGAAGCTAACATAATTATGGTTGTTTTAGAATATTGTATTTACTATCAGTGTAACTATGTACATATATCTAAATATATTGATAAAACTGACCATTATACATATACTCAAAAAACAAAATAAACATTAAAACAAGTAACAAAATAACAACCATTTTCAAACTGATACTAATGTATTTTAATGATAAATTTTTATTTGTATACTCCAAATTCTCCCTCGAGGCTATTGGATTGAAATTTTTCCAGTAATACAAAGTTAAATCCAGATGACAGGAGCTTCTTACCTACAGATTTCTATTATGCGAATGAGTGAAATAATCAAAGCATTTCTTGTTTTGCTAGTCAGAGACTTGAATCTTGATACACCTTTACCACCTTTCATGATCTTAATGCTCTCTGCAAGCTTAGACAGAATAATGAAATTTTGATGATCAGATTAATCTATTGGTGCTTTCATTGAATCATTTAGCCTACTAAAAGCTGTGGCATTTTTCATATTCAGAATTTTCCACATATTAAGCATTTTGCTGTCCTGAGAAAAACTAGTGTGTCAAAATTGTCATTCAGTTGTTATAAAGTAGCACAGGTTTTTTTCATTGAAAACATCTAAAATTAGTCTGACTTTTTGCCTTTCAAGAGTTGGTGGATTGAGAGATCTGTAGGATAACTTAGTGACCTTGACATCATTAGTAGCTTCTTTTTTATGTATGCATTCAACATCCTTCCATTTAGCAATTACTGTTCAACCATCTTCTATATCAACAAATTTCAGCTCTTGTTTTTACCATGATCCAGTTATTACGTATGTTTTTGAAAATATGGACAGGATCAAATATTAAATAGATGGGATCACTTTCTCCAAGTGGGCTTGTCATCTTGGGAATGAGTCTTTCAATGTGGATTGTCTCAAAGCATTGTATGCAGTTACGTAGTATTAAAATAAAACCCCTAGTTATTGGATAAAAATGTTTGATACATTTTTTATAGTAATACAAGCAGTAATAAATATTTGTTCCATAATTGTAATGTAATAGTTAACTAGCTCGGAACTAAAATTATACCTCAGTGCTAAATAGGTGTTCCAGAGTTGAGGACTAACAGCTGCGAACTAGCTGTGTGGATTAACTAATACATAACTTTAGTCCACAACTCTGGAACACCTATTTTATTTGGCACTGAGGTATAACTTTAACTCTGAGCTAGTTAACCTGTAGGTTAGTTAGTTCTCGACTCTGGAACACCCAGTATGTGTAATTATTATTTTGATAATAGTTTATGTTACAATGATCTAGTTGTGTTTTTTTAATTTTATACTAACATTGAGCCTAATGACCTTCCTGTATTCTTTCTCTTTTCTACCCTTACTGTTAGCTAGGACTCGTGTGACAATTTTGACGAGCTCATGCTGCGGTACATGCCTGTCTTCTAGGATACGAAGACAGGCCTCCATAAGTTGTTCTTATATTAATTATAATATGTATTAATACAGACTAATGAAAATTAATCATGTATAGATACATTTCATTTATTGTATTTATACCTACTTATACGATACATATTCTCATTAGCTTTTTAATTAATCATGTATATAGGTACATTCCTGGTTTCTAATTATATAATCTTTATCTAACACTTTCTTGGATGCTGGTTCAATTCCTGCAGGCTCCCTATATTTATATTAGAGTCAGATGGTTCTCTAAAAAGTATTTAGTCCATTTCAAAAACTTTGATCTATGAATAAATTTAGATTTTTCAAAATGGACAATTATTTAATATAACCTTATATCCTACTTTCACATCTTAATTGTTTTTAATTTATTTTCTTAACGAATTTTAGAATTTGATGGTGTAATTGAATATTCTACTAATATGTATAAATACTCGTTTTATACATAAAAACTATAATTGAAAAATTGTATTGTTTTCGTTGTGTAATTTTATATACTAATTGCACCTACTACTTATGCTTTTGACATATACTCATATTGACATTAAAATAAATATTTAATTATTATTTTTAACGTATATAATTAGTGTACTACTTTACTAACGTTATTTAAAAGTATAAAAGTTATTTCATTAAAAAAATCATAATATAACGTTTTTTCCTACATACTTACTCAATTGTATTATTTGAATGGAAATTATTTATTTGTAATAGAAACAATAAAATATATATATTTAAAGTTTAATTTAATGTACTACTTATATGTACTACTAACGATACTTAAAATATTATGTAGTGTTTATTTTAAAGTAATTATTTTAATTTTCATATTTTAAAGATTTTTCCAACTGACTGCTCTTTTTTTGTACTATTTATAATACCAAGTATTTATTTGTTAACGGGGAGATGTCTAATTTAAAAAATAGTCTATTTTATTAGAAAAATATATTCTTATGATAGATAATTTGCCTTCTACGCATTATTTTCATTAAAATATAACTTTTATTTTTTAATATATTTTACAATTTTTAGTGTGCAATTCATAATACTATTAATATGTACTACTAATGTTACTTAAAATATTCTCATGTATTTAAAAAACATATTTAAAATGTCATATTTTACATTTTTTCTTAATACTCAATTGTACTACTTCAAATAAAATGTATTGACTTTTAAAGGGGTCTGCCTAATTTTCATGAAAACGCTCTATTTTACTAAATTTATATTAATATCATAAATGTGTTGCTTTCTCAAGGCTAATGTTGCTAAATCCACACACACATGTATACAGATGTTGCTATCTCCACGCTTATCTTGCTAAATCCACGCTTTATACATATCATATATGACTATCAATGGTAGATATTCTTTCGAAAAGTAGTAAATTTGTTAACCCCCTAAACACATTTTTCTTATTTTAATAAGGGTTTCCGCAGTATAATAGTATAGCAATATAGAATAAACACCTATGGCAGATTCTGTTTGGCTATATATTATACGTATAATATATAACCAAACAGAATTTGCTGTTGCAACAAAATTAATACAGTATGTGAGCAAAGAGTAAGTATATGACAATAATAAACTCTAATAATATCGCAAAAAATATACATATTATAAAAATCACACATGTAATACTTTCAATAATGTAATATTTTATATAAATGTAATTCATTTACAATCAATAAGACTATATTCCTAAAATTGTTGCATTTACATAAGTATTCCATATATAAAATATGCCATAATTAAATATATAACATTTATGTAAAATATAAAATTATTAAAAATATTGCATGTGTGATTTTTTATATTATATAATAATTTTCGCGATAATATTTTCAATGTTGAATTTCTTTGCTCTTGTAGAATTTTTATGTAAAACAGGGATGTATTACTAAAGTAGTACATGAATGCGTAAAGTATTTTGGAAAAAGAAATCATAATTTTAGCATGCAATATTTTATATTTATGTAATTTTTTTCATATAGTATTTTGTATCAAAATATAACTAAATTGTCAAATAGGGACCTATATAAGCACAAAGGGACCTATATAAGCACTGGTAGGGACCTATATAAGCACTGGTGGACCTATATAAGCACTGGTAGGGACCTATATAAGCACTGGTAGGGACCTATATAAGCACTGGTAGGGACCTATATAAGCACTGGTAGAGACTTATATAAGCACAAACTTGCATGCGCTGATAATGCAGTTAATCGATAAAAAGATATACTGCAAATTGACACTTATTATAAGATTGACAAGTTATTGAAACACAGTACAGACGCTTGTAGTTTTTAATGACATTTACTATACTAAAAAAATCAACAACTCTATAGTTAAAATTGAATATATATAAATATACATTAAAATATAAAAAAAAATTGAATTTAAAACAGTATTTAATGATAATTGGGGTTGCCATTTGTTTTGGTCTTGTGTGCTTACATATAATTCAAAATAAAACTTCAATTATTCTGTATATTTCTAGTGTAATTATATACGTTATAAATGTGGAAGACTCAGTTCCCTTAAGCATCACAATTGTTAAACACTGATTTTACTATGACATATATTTTTGTTAATTTATTGATAATAAAACGATAATATTATCGCCATTAGTAGCCCTTGTGAGCGATAAGGAAGTTAAAATCTGAAATTAAACGTTGTATAAAAATTCGACAATTATAAATTAATTAAGTAAAATAACTTTAAAATGAATTTAGCAGAGTTGTTTTTATAATAAAATGATCATATTAGGCTGTATGGCTTTTAAACTATCAAAAAACACTATCACTAAATACTAACTGATCGTAGCTTAAACTAGTTGTGAAAATTCCATTTATTTAATAGTAATATAGATTATTTCATCTTCAAATATAACAAAAACGAATTGCTTACGGTGAGAGTTATAAAGCTACGATTGGCGGTCACGTATAATTATATAAACCAATTGTAATATATCTTCAAAACAGTACAATTTAGTATAAGAGAGAATTTGGCATTTTATAAATTTAGCCGGTTAAGCTTGTTAATTGTAATAAATACGTTCTGACATGAATAGTTCTATTTATTCGCCTGACAAAGACTACTTTCCCAGTTGGAAGTATATTTCGTGCAGTAATCAAACGAGGCTGCCGGGGCTGCTTTGGAGCCCTGGAGACACCTGAATCATATATGAACTGAACTGTGTTTATCACACTGAAGTATTTATTATCATTTATTATAATAATTATATATGAACGGAACTGTACTGCAGAAGTGTTTATTATCATACTGAAATGTTAAAATTAAAATTTTCAAAAAATATATGTTTCGCATTTTTTTACTGCCAACAGAATGCACATGTAAAAAATGGTCAAACTCGAAAGGGTTTATGGGTGTCTTCCTATCATCAATATCATGTCAAGGTTTTTCTTTTGAGGAGCTCGTTTCTTGGCTTTCATTTTTGCGACGCGGTCGTTATTGTTTAGATATCAATTTATCTTTTTCTATATATTTCTTAAAACGAACATTGGTAAATAATAATAAACTACATAATAAAGCAATGTAACTTAATTTTAAAATAAAAATTAACAGTAAATGAGTCTATAATATGTCTCTCTGGTTTTTAAAATAAACACGAATAATTGGGATCCATAGTCCAATCCTCATGACAAATGTATTCCTGAGAAAATGTTTAATATTCATTTAGCGAAGATGGAATCGCAAATGTTTTGGAAGACGGACAACTAATTTTTTTCAAAGCGTCATTAACTATTTTAATGTTTACATTGAATTTATTTATTTCACGTTACCTAGGATCGTCTGATAAAAAAAGCTTAAACAGAATATTTAAGTATATTTAAATATAGCGTTTCGTAAAACAAATATAATCAAACTAATAATTACTTATCAGTGCTTTACTCATATTTGTCTGCAAAAAGTATCAGAGATATATTTTCTATTATCATGACTAATCTTCATTTACTAATTTAATTGATAATGTTATCATCAAATAACTTTTTAAATCTATGCACGTATGTTCTTTCATTTGATCTTTACTTTTTGTAAATCCTCCATTATTAAACCTTAGTGATCATCATAAAACACAAATATTAATTGATAACAAAGTTATAAACGAGCTTTCTCAAAGAAAAAATTAAAAATAATCCAGCAGCTGCAAAATTCAGTTATTCTTGAATTTCTCCTTAAAAAGGCTTCCAAAATAAGACTTAAAATATGTTAAATACTTAAACCTAGCATACGTGGGAGAGCGATATTCACTATTTTGCACCCAAAGGAACTACGTAGCCCTATTTTAGTACATTCAAGAAAATATTGCTCATCAAACTATATTAAGAAATCCTTTGACAATCAAAATTGTTCACAAATGCGAAAAAAATTGGCAAAAGATAATTAATCAATAGCCATTGTTGTCTTTTTTGTTTTGTGCCGGCGAATTAAATCAATCTATTTTTGTATGACAACCAATAATTAAGTTATCGAATATTATTATAGTAAAAGTTATTAAGAATGAGTTTTTAAACATGAATTACAATTCCGAATGCCGAAAAGTATTGTTTGCTTCCAAAATTGATAAGAATGAAGAGCCGAGCTAGGAGTGCCATGACAAAGGCCGCTAATGTTAAATTGTAGACTTCAATGACTCCTATAATGAATTATTTGTATTATTAAAGACAAGATAATTATATGTAGCTATGTATATACATTGCTATATGACAGTACCTATTGGAAAAATGTATCAAGAATCTGACTTATAAATGCAAACTGAGAAAAGTTTTAGAACTTACAAAATATTTTCTAGATAAAAACTGACCGTAAAATAAAGATAAGCACAATTGAAGATTCATGCAGTAGTTTGATATTTTATATAAAAGGAATAAAGTTTATAAAATAATACTTTGAAATAGACATAGTAATTGATAAATTAACAATAGAAATTTGAAGATATACTTAGATTAGAAATTTCTAAATGTTGCTTACTTCTACAAAAACGTAAATTTTTTAAATCTATAATATGTTATTATTACTAGTTGACTCACTAACAGCGTTTCATAATTTAAAAAAATGATAAAAACTAACCTCTACTTGTTTATTTGTTGTTGATGATTAAGAAGAGTGCTTGTTGGAAGCTCAATCGCCAATTTTCGATAAATAAGTTAAGTGTTTATTATTTTATTTAACAAATCTTTTGATACGGGTTAATTTAATATAACCAAAGTAATTAACGACTTTTTTTCTAAATATAATTTTCTGTTTATTTAGTTTAAAGTTGGTGTTTTCTTAAAGTATAAACACTATCTTAATATTGCAAAAATTAAAAATAAATCAATAGTTTGTACTGATATGGATAATGAAGGTTAACATTTTTTTAAATGGTATCAAACATCTTATATAATACAGAAAAGCAATAATAAATAGTTGTGAAGTCTAATATTTTCATACAAAAGATTAAAATTAATGCATTAAATTCATTAAAATACCAACAAAATGCTTGCATTACATTGGTAAAAAGGTCTTTGTTTGTATGCGTCATTTCTAAAATTAAATATTTACATAATATCACTTTCGAAAAACGTGATATGGGATGTGTGTAGGATAGCCTAAACACAATTCAATTATATGTGAATATATTTTAGTTTTAGTTTACTCTTTGACAATAATTTATTTTATTCAATCTGGTATGTCTCAATAATAATGTTTATTAATGATGTATTTAAAAAGTCCTACTTATATTAACAATAACTTGTAAAAAGTCAAATATTTCTATAAAGGCTCTCTTAATACTCCATAAATATTCTCTTATAGGCTCGCTATATAGGAACTTTTTGATTGGATAAACGTTGGACGTATCACATTCATTCGCCTCCATCTTTATGTTCATCATATAAAGTTTGTTATAAAACGAAAGAAATATTTACTGAAATATACACAAGAATTTTTGTGTTATCATTTTCTTTCTACTACAAAAATGACTCCGTTTCTAGTAAGTCTATTAACTCTCAATTTTATGGGTATTTTATCCAATTTTATTTTCCTACTCACTGTGATCAAAACAAGAGTGGAATCCAAATTGACCACATTTCTTCTTCGGCAGCAAAGCGCATTTGATCTTATTGTTTGTCTTCTGTCTTTTGTTCATTTATTAAAGCCAGACAAATATCTAACAAATAGCGACTTCTTCAACAAATGGTTATGTTACATGTATTACAGTGAATTTCCATACTGGCTCCTTGTTTTCCTGAGTAATCAAAATTTGATTTTGATGGCAGTTGACCGATTTTTAGCAGTTGTATATGCTTCCAAGTACGCCCATATTCGATCACGAATCAAGACGGTCTTCATTCTTTTCGTATATCTTTATGGCATAATCTGCGTATGCCCGGTGATACCATGTTATAGACTATGGGCAAATGGAACGGTTTGTTTCCCGGAAGCTATTGAGCCTGATCATTCAGCCCTTTTATACAATTTATCCCTTGCATACACAATCATGTGGTTTGTTAGCGCATACACATTGCCAACATTTAGCCTCGCTATCTTGTACTCTAAAATTGTTTGGAATTTGAGGGAAAAGTCTGCTGGAGGACCAAATAACTCGGCACAAGATCATTTTAAAGAAGTCACTCGTCAGTTTACGTTCACCACTTTGATTGTCACACTTGTTTTTATCATTTGTTTCTCTCTTTCTACTTGGTATTTCACGCTGGCCATTCTCGGGGTCTATCCCTTTGACCCAACTTCAACAATTCGAAAAATTACGGTGTTTGCGGTGGCACTTAACAGTATGGCGAACCCTTTCATCTATTTCTTTGGTATGAAGTCAATGCGAAAAAATGTCATCAGCACAATTTTGTACCCTTGGAAGAAGTTTTCTAATCAAGTTACCGAATCAAGTGTGACCACATCCTCAACAATGTAATTTTCGTATCTGTCAATATAATTAATTGTTTATGTTTTTAGTTTGCAGTTTAAAATGTATTTCAAAATATTGTTTTAAATATGTTATGTATTTGTATAATATAAGTCTTCAGTGCATTTGTCTTTTACAAGTGAACATAAATCTTAATGAAATTGTCGCTTAAAGATTAAACTAATCAGTTGATAATCATCTCAATTTAAAGGGCAATATCAATTTGTTAAAGTTAAGAATACTTACTTAGCTTTTTAATGTGTTCCTATATCGTATTTGACGATAGGAATATACATTGTTTGGCTACTACTCTACCTGTGATCTACTTAGAGGGATTCGATACCAATGTTTGGACTTGCCACTTTTGTGTTCAAACGCGAATGTAGCAAATTTGAATCCTGACATATTTTACTTAAAGCGAATAATTATTTAAGATTTATATATAGCATTGATAAAGCACGAATGTACTTTAACCTTATATTATGAATATATGTACTTGTTTATATTGTATCTTTAATTAATTGATTTATTGTTTCAACATTTAAATCAAATTCGTTGTAGCATTATATTATTATATATGTCATATCTTAATGATATAAACATTAGCTGTGTTAAACTTTGTTTTAGTTGCGTATATATTTCATTCATTTATTGTGTTAGGCACTGCGAATTTTTCTTTAATAATAAATAAGTGTTTCTATTCCTAAATGAAGTGTTCAAAGGACCTTTCCATTCAGACACATAACAGTAAACGTGACCTAAGAGAGTGCATATTTTGTGACCCGATCCTTATTTGAAAACTCTTGAATCCTTTCTTGAAATTTTGGAAGAATTCTTGGAGCATGGGTAATAACGTTTCTTGCAGAATGACAATAGCGCACATTACTAAATCTTCATCGCAACCCTTAGTTTGAAGAAAAGATTCTCCAAAAGTTGCAATTTGGATGTTAATAATGATTTGTATCGTAGCACTTTCCACTCACCTACACATGTCACGGTATCGGTTATGCATTTGACTGGAAGATCGTGATTATGAACACTTACTTTAGGTATGACGATACTCTCATAATATTAATAAATATTTTGGCCAATTTTTGTCATACAAATATACTTCTTTTATATAATCAAGGGCATCGATGATCATTATATGAGTTACTAATAATAGAGTCGGCTACTTCTGGTCACTCCTGTAAATTGTATTGTACATCGCACAACCAGATAACACTGTCGCCTCTTTACATAATACATATATAATATCTGAAACTGACGAGTAATATTACATAACATTTTAACAGATACAAAAACGTAATTGATAAAGTAGATTTTTAAAATATTCATTAATTGTTTCGAAAGATTATCGTTGGCGGCTTGGCGAGGTATTGGCAAAATAAAACAGATCTGTCGATTAAATAAAAAAAAACGTGATGCATTTTTGACAATTTTCAGATTTTTGCCATGTATTATCATTGAGTAATGAGCTTTAATACCTCAAAAATATAGTACTAAGATCAGTATCATATTAAATGGTTCAAATTAAAAAGTTAAATTAACGAATTTATTTAAAAATTCTATATAAATTTGCAATCAAGAAAGCCGCATCTACATTATTTGAAATCAAGAAAGCCTCAACTTGATTATTTGTAATCAAGAAATCTGCATCTATGTAGATTATTGTAATCAAGAAAGCCGCAAATGGTGATAGTTACTACTTTCTTTATTTAAAAAATGTAGATGCGGGTTTTTTTATTGCAAAAGTAAAGATACACGTTTATAACATGTGCAATCAAAAAAGCCGTATATGGTAGTTACTACTTTCTTGATTATAAAAATGTAGATGCTGTTTTCTTGATTTCAAAATGATAGATAAAAAGTCCTATTATTTGCAATCAAAATAGCCGCATCTAGACTTTTGTAATCAAGAAACAGTAACATACCATAATATGCAGCTTTCTTGAGTGCAAATAATATGACTGTGTAGTGACGTAGGAGCTCGGGCCGGCCCTTGCGTCCTGGGCCCCCACTTTTGATTGAGGGGGGGGGCTAGTATCTTTAGGACCCCCCACTTTTAGGCATAGACAATTTAGATTTTTATATATGTTATGAAAACAATCATAGCATACATATTCCATATCTAAATACATTACCGACCAAGGGCGTAGCTACATATACGTCATAGTACGTCGTGGCGTAGCTACATATACGCCATAGTACGTCGTGGCGTAGCTACATATACGCCATAGTACGTCGTGGCGTAGCTACATATACGCCATAGTACGTCGTGGCGTAGCTACATATACGCCATAGTACGTCGTGGCGTAGCTACATATACGCCATAGTACGTCGT